>CACVCL010022079.1:0-48820 GCA_902729485.2 Mus minutoides | reverse complement strand
AGGACGGTGGCGGCGCTAGTTTCCCAAGTTCTGCAGCCAGCAAGGGGCAGGTCTAGCTCACTTGCTCCAGTGACCCAGTCGAGTCAGCTATCCCCACTACCTCAAGGTGGCAAGGGACGATGGGGCAGAGCCCATCATACCCCTGCTGAGGCCGCCACACAGGAGATGAGTGTGAGGTGACTCCCCCAAGTGCTTCAGCCAGGGAGGGGGTCAGAGGCAGCGCTCCTGCTCTCAGGACCTCTGCCCACCTCCCCCAACCCGGTCCTGTAGCAAGCTGCTACAGGTGGTGAGGGGCAAGTTGGGGTAGGGCATTACCCCAGTGGCCATGCCACCTCATGCCCTCATGGCAGATGGGGTGGGGGAGGTCAGCTTTGCCAAGCTCAGCCTCTGGACCTGCTGACCAGGCAACATGTCGGGCCAACTCTAAGGGTCTCTCCTAACTGCTGCTGCTCATGGGCAAGAGGAGGAACCAACTCTCCAGAGCCAGTTAGGGGCAAAGACAGTTCTGCACAGGCCCTTGGACATCCACGTGGTGCCAGGGAGGCTGCTGCCCAGACCCAGGACTTTCCCATGTGCCACACCCACTCCAGTGTAGTCTCTGTGACAAGTCCAAAAGCTGATTTTTATCCCAAGTGTAAACACTGATTTTTATTCCAGTTGTAAACACTGCCTGGTTTCTGCTAGATTTTATGTATGCATTTCTCTGTTTTGTGTAAATAGTCATTATGCATTGGATAACCTTAATGTATCACCTAACTCCCTTGTTTTCTTCTGTAATATAAGTCTGATGCTTGCTTTGAGAAATTACATTCAGATCCAGAACTCCCTTGTGTTCATGTCTATTTGTCACTCACAGACTCCTTACCCACCTGAGTACTGGAACCCTGATTTTTTCCCCGGGTTGAGGGACCAACTGAGTCCAGCCACTTGTGCTGGTGTATATTTCGAGGGAACTTGGTTTCTCAGATCCTACAAGTGAGAAACCTAACTTCCTTCCTCCTCATATTTCCCTTCCCTCATTCCTCCCTCTCTTTCTCCTCCTCCTTCTCCCCTTCCTTCTCCTCCTGCTGCTGTTTCTCCTTATCTTTCTCATCCTTCTTTTTGGTGACAGGGACTTGCTATGTTGTTCTCAAGCCTCCTCAGTGGCTGAGATGAAAATATCATTGTTCCTGGCTCTAATTCTCCCTTTGCTCCAGATCTATCTAACAATCTTGATTCAGAAGACTTTACTGCCTTGGCTTGCCCTGACATCATTTTACTGTCCCATACTGTTATTGTGAACAGAACATATCATTGTATGTTTCTTATGACTGACATTGAACTAGAGGCATGAAATCCTAATGCCAACTTGAAAACTGTGCAAGTGTTTCAAGGTGTGGTGACTTATATGTGTGTAGCCCATCACTTGTGAAGTGAAGGCAGGTAGATCAGGAGTTCAAGGACAGCCTTGACTACATAGCATGTTTGAGATCAGCCTGGACTACATAAGATCCTACCTAAAAAATATTCTTTAAAAAAAAAGTAGGAAGGATGTTATGAAAGGCTACTGTAGCAGGAAGATGCTCAAAGCCCAAATCAGAAAACTCTAAGGGGCAGAATAGACAAAACCTTCATATGCCAGGGTGTGAGGAAGAAGAAGGTGTCTGTAAAAAGGAGGTGACAAAAATGTCTTTAGAGAGT
The DNA here is from genome assembly GCA_902729485.2 of Mus minutoides. Classification (NCBI taxonomy): domain Eukaryota; kingdom Metazoa; phylum Chordata; class Mammalia; order Rodentia; family Muridae; genus Mus; species Mus minutoides. The sequence goes on along the minus strand of CACVCL010022079.1, from coordinate 47,140 downwards.
TTAGAACTCAACATGCTGTATTACACACACCTTAACTGATGATGGGAGCCAGCCACATGGTGGGTGATTAGGTGCATACATGGAGTTTAGGTATGTGGTGGTTTGAATTAGAAAGGCTCCCATAGGTTCATACATTTAAATATTGGTCACCAGAAAGTGGTACTATTTGAAAGGATTGTTAGGTGATATCTGTTTGGAGGAAAAGTATCACTTGGAGTGGGCATTGAGATTGCAAAAAGCCCATTCCTCACTCAGAGACTCTTTCTTACTGCTACCCGTGGATATGGGTGCAGACCTCTCAGCTACTTCTCCAGGACCCTTTCTGTCTGAGTTCTAACATGCTTCCTGCTATCTTGATAATGCACTAAGTCTCTGATACTGTGAGTCCCAATTAAATGCTTTCTTTTATAAGAGTGGTTGTGGCTATGACTTCTCTTCACAGAAATAGAAAAGTGATTGAGTCAGAAGTTGGTGACATGGGTGGAGGATTGCTGTGGCAGGACAGACTATGCTGCTAGTTGGTGTAGTGTAGGCTCTGGGAGTTTGGGTTAGTAAAGCAGCTCAACATTTTAAGCTTAATGGGCCATCCTATTAGGAACATGGGAGACAATGGTGCTGAGGGTGATTTGAACAGTGAGGACCCCAGCTCAGGAGGTTTCAGAGAAGAATATAACTAACTGGACTTTGTTGTAATATTTTGGCAAAAGATGTGGCTGCTTTCTGCCCTTGTTCACACACACACACACACACACATCTGTCTGAGACTAAATTGAAGAGCTTTAAATTAATGGCATTGGCAGAGGAGGTTTCAAGGCAGTCTAGAATTGATTGCGTCATATGGTTGTTAGTGACCACTCTTAATGCAGATCTATAATGAAAAGAAGCAAGCTGAGCAAGGAAAAACAAAAAGTGTAGTTTGTGGAGAAAAAGAGCACCAGGATGTTAGGTGTGATGGAGGTAAGACCAGTGCTGAAGGAGATAAGAAGTTTAAAGAAAAGCCTGATGCCAAATGGAATAAAGGGAAGGATGACCCAGCTAAGCTTCCAACTCAAGAAAATAATTTAAGAAAAAGCTTGGGTACTTTCTCTAGCTCCTCCATTGGGGGTTCTGTGTTCCATCTAATAGATGACTGTGAGCATCCACTTCTGTATTTGCCATGCACTGGCATAGCCTCACACAAGACAACTATATCAGGGTCCTTTCAGCAAAATCTTGCTGGTGTATACAATAATGTCTGCATTTGGTGGCTGATTATGGGGTCTGCAACACTATAGGTGGAACAACAATATGAACTAACCAGTACCCCCAGAGCTTGTGTCTCTAGCTGCATATGTTGCAGAAGATGGCCTAGTCAGCCATCAGTGGGAAGAGAGGCCTCTTGGTCTTGCAAACTTTATATGCCCCAGTACAGGGGAATGTCAGGGCCAAGAAGTGGGAGTGGGTGGGTAGGGGAGTAGGTCAGGTGTGGTGGTGGAGGGGAAGGTATAGGGGACTTTGGGATAGCATTTGAAATGTAAATGAAGAAAATATCTAATAAAAATTTTAAAAAAGAAAAAAACAAAAAGAAAGAAAAACCTTAAGCAGTGAAGAAAACCATTGAAAACAGAAAGCTGAAGAAAGCTGGGCGTGGTGGCCCATGCCTTCAATCCCAGCACTTGGGAGGCAGAGGCAGGCTGATTTCTTAGTTCAAGGCCAGCCTGGTCTACAGAGTGAGTTCCAGGACAGCCAGGGCTACACAGAGAAACCCTGTCTCGAAAAACAAAACAAACAACCCCCCAAAAAACCAACAACAACAAGAAAGAAAGAAAGAAAGAAAGAAAGAAAGAAAGAAAGAAAGAAAGAAAGAGAAAGCTGAAGAAAATGTATGTTAATGATGTGGACCCATGAAGCAGCAGAACTTAGCAGCTTCAGTCACTTGCTTCAGGCTTTAGAGTAAAGGATTTGAAAAGGAGTTGTGGGGTATCCATCAGAGAAGACTGCTCACACATGGGTTTAAGCCAACAGGAAGTCTTAGCCACTCATGAACTACTGTGAGTGATAGGGATTACAGTGCAGTACCGAGCCTTTCTCGGGGTGGGCTTTTAAGTTCAAAAACCATATTCTGGGTTGACATACTTCAGTTGCTAAGTATGATTTGACAGAAGTGGAACTGCATGTTGGCGATTACAAATTGCTCCTGAAAAAGCAGAAAGAGGAGATTCTACTAATTATCTAGGATATATAATAAGTCTACAAAATATTTGACCACAGAAAGTGCAAATCAGGAAAGATCAAATAAGAACTCTTAATGATTTCCAAAAATTGCTGGGAGATATTAACTGCTTACAACTTATATTTAGATTAACTACTCAAGAGTAAGGTAATTTGTTTCAAACCTTACAAGTGTTAAAGACTTAAATAGTCCAAGAAAATCATCAGCTGAGGCAAGAAAGGGAATTGGCTCTGGTAGAAAAGAAATTACATGCTGCATGTATAAATCTTCTTGATCCAAAGATGGTCTGGATTTTAGCTGTCTTCCTTTCTACTCATTCTCCCATGGGAATTCCTATGCAGATGAAATATCACATATTAGAATAGATTCTTGGCACACAGATCAAACAACTAAAAACCTATACAGAAAAAAGTTTCTGAATTGATCCTAAAAGGAGAGAAATGAAACTTTGTTAGTTAGCAGGAATAGATCCCTCTGAAACTGTGGCACCTTTTACTAAGACTAAGATTGCCTCATTATGGGCAGAAAATGGACATCGACAAAGAGCTTGCTGTAATTTTGGGGGGAGAAATTAACAACAAATACCCAAAAAGGAAGGAACTTCTATTTGCATCAAGAATTAATTGTATTCTCTCTTTCTCTCTCGCTCTCAAAAAAAGGGACTCCAATTTCTGGTGCCCCTGCAGTTTGGACTAATGTAAAAAAATCAAGAAAGGCAGGGTATACATCAGAAAAAAAGATAAGGTTAAGAGTCCTTATGATTTAGTTCAAAAATCAGAATTATATGTAATTCTTTTGGTGTTATTAGATTTTCATAATATCTTAATGTAGTAAGTGACTCTCAATATGTAGAAAGAGTGGTTTTGCGTATAGAGACTGTTGAACTATTTAAGATGAATCCCAATTAACTTCACTATTTATTTAACTATAACAAATAATCAGAAATAGAAATCATCCATTATACATAACAAATCCTTTACAGGTCTACCAGTCCCTCCGGTACAAGGTTATGAAAAAAATTGATCAGCTGTTGCTAGGAGATACACTAGAAGCTTCAGAATTTCATTTTTAAAATACCATGTTAACAGGACAGATTTAAAGAAAGATTTTTTTCTATCATTTGACAGCAAGCCGAGGACATTACTACTTGTGCTTTATATAACCTAACTCTATTTCCTGCAGGGAGTAACCCTAAAGGTACCCAAATAAATTTGGCCAACGGGATGGTTCACTTTGTAGAGTTTGGTAAACTAAAGTTTGTGTACCATACCATAGATGCATGTTCAAGATTTTAACGGGCAACTGCCTTAAATTCTGAAAAGGCTGATTCAGTGATTAAGCATTTATTAGAAATTATGGACATTGTGGAAAGACCTGTACAAATGTTCCAGCATATGTCTCTAGTAAAATGAATCAGTTTTTGCATATTATAATGTAAAACATATTATGGGTATACCACACAATCCTACAGGACAAACAATGGTAGAGAAATCTACCTGTAAATTAAAGGAGATGCTTAACAAACAAAAAGGAGGAACAACTTCCCCACAGATAGATTACACACTGCGCTATTGACTTTAAATTTCTTGAATTCTGGACTGGAAAGATAGCTCAGTGGTTAAAGAGCACTGACTGCTCTTCCAGAGGTCTTGAGTTCAATTCCCAACAACCACATGGTGGCTCACAATCATCTGCAATGTGATCTGATGCTCTCTTCTGGTGTGTCTGCAGAGAGTGACAGTGTACTCACATACATTAAATAAATAAATAAATAAATAAATAAATAAATAAATAAATCTTTTTTAAAAATTCTTGAATGCTAATGAACAAAAACCAAAAGCCACTGAGAGACATTGGATCATGGAAGAAACTGCTGAACTAAGCCAGCCTGTGTACATTAAAAATGCCTTTACTTCCAAGTGGAGGGAGGAAATGTGTTATGCTGGGGAAGAGCCTTTGGATATGTTTCCACAAGAAAAGAGAAGCTTTGGATTCCTTCACAAATGATAAAAATCAGATATGACAGGGGAAGACCCCTTGAAGATCTCAGCTGCAGACAACAAAAAGGACATAAAAAGAATGACAGAAATCATTTAGGCACAGAACTTCAAACTTACCAAGACAGGATAGATAACAGATAGATAACAGATAATTTTCTTCTAAATTACCAAATTCAAATGGACTGGACAATTTGCGTAAAACTCTTAAACAATAGTTTTCATAATAGTTTCATAATTGCTTTTATTATGTATAGTTTATTATTGTAAGGCAAAGAGCCTTTTATTGATATAAAAGATGGAGAAGTTGGGGTTAGTCTGAGCTGTGTATTCAGAAGCTGAACTCTGTGCCCCTGTCCAGACTGAAACCTGATCTCCGGGCACTGTACAAACCAATATGTTGTAAAGAATGCTCCCCAATAGTCCCTGGTTGGTTAATAAAAGGCTGGACCCTGTGACTGGGCAGAGAGGACATAAAGGGACTTAGGAATGAGTTGGGGGGAGGGGGACGAAGATCAAAGGAGATCAGGAGCAGAAGGAGGAAGAGATGGAAGGGGAAGGACATCGGCACGAGACAGGATGGCCTAGGCGCGTGTTGGAAGAGTTCACCCTGAGGACAGACAATAGCAGAAGCTGCCCAGGAAGGACTGATTGGCAAGTGATGAGGTATTTAATTGGGTTTTAACAGCTTGGGAGGTGTAGACTGGCTGAGAACCTGCCCAGCATAGTACAGATTATCAATAAATTACAGTATCTTTGTGTCATTTTCTTGAGAGCTAAACTGAAAAAGTGGGGAAGAGATCCCTAACAGATATTAAGAAATAACAGAGGGTGTAACAACTCCCCAAGAAAAATATAATACTATAACTACAGAGCCAAGAACTAAACTACATTTAGAGACTTTCCCAGAGCTATGAACTTGGATGGATCAGGTCTTTGTTTTTATTTTGGCAGGTGGTGCTGTGTACAATGCTGGGTTTTATGGCTTTACTAGTACTTCTAACATGGAATCAGTTGTGCTAAAGTCTGGGGTCCTGTTACATTCCCCACTAGTCTACATGAATGAGTCAAATCATGGACTCATACTGCTCTATAGTAAGATGCGGGACCCCTCACTATATCTAATCAGAATGAGAACTAAAGGGCAGTAGCAGACAGAGAGCACCAATGATCTAATTTCTCTCTCTCTCTCTCTCTCTCTCTCTCTCTCACACACACACACACACACACACATCTTCCCCAAACATAATTTTTTTCACCTACTCCTGATCAACTAGTATAGAAACAACAAGTTCCTCTCAAAGCCATACATAGTCCTTTTTCTCATGAGAAGTAACTCTAAGACTCTCTGATTTTGCAGACCACTTCTGCAAAAGAGTCTAACTGTTGTTTTTGCTAAATAATAGAAACTTTAATATTTGTAGGTCCTGATCAACCTGTCTACTTTGTCTTTATCTCCCATGACAAAGGCTAATGTGCCAATAGCTGTTGAGGTGGCTCAGCCAGAAGTGGGGATGAGGACAGGAACAATCTCTCTCTCTCTCTCTCTCTCTCTCTCTCTCTCTCTCTCTCTCTCTCTCTCTCCTTCTCTCTCTCCCATAGTTCATGTTAAAATGTATCATTTCTCTTTTTTCCACTATATAAAGCATCAAAATGGGCACATTTAATCGAGCCATTAGTATATGCCCACCAAGTAGTCTTAGGGGCCTAGTAATATTGCTGTTGTCCAGAGACATTAACCTGCAAAGGAGAATAGCAGGCATCAGAATAAGGGGACGTGCCTAGGTTTGTGTATTAGACAAGTTTCAGCCCCTTGTAAGTCCTCCAACATTAGTTTAGTCTGCTCCCAGTTACAATGTATTTTGGGCTGATAGTCTGGTTAGTCCCTATCCCTATGTAGTCTTGGGTGTCTAAGTGTACCACAATCCTGGCTAATTTCTGGCTGGGAATGACCAACTCTATCTCCAGAGTCCCTTCCTGTGGCATAGAGTCTGATTCTTCAGGTTTCCCCTGTTACCCAAAGGCCAGAATCTTTCTAATGGAGTTTTCATATTTTTTAACTTTATGGTCATTGGATTCCACGTTTCTTTTGTACATTGCTTAGGAGAGGCTTTCTTTATTCATCCATGTGTTTTCAGGAAGCCTGTTTTACAACCCCAAGTTTTGCAAAGGACTTCCTTGTTCCTGACAACTAGGGAGTCCAGACACAGGGCATACACAAATTATAAACTCTATATTCTTATCTCAAAAGATAAACTTCCATGTCTTTCCTTTGTCCAGTATAACCAGACATTTAAAATGGGCATCAGAGAGCAAAAGAGAAGATGAAATATGGCTTGCTGGTCTGTAGCTACATTAGCTATCACCTTCCCTCCATCTTTCTCAGTTCCCAGATCCAGGCCTGAGGGCTGGGGGCGGGGGTGGACTGTGATCCTGTATTCATAACAAACATAAGACTCAGGAGGAAGCAGAGCAGCATGGGTGGAAGGGCCTAGGTCTCAATAAAACCTTAAGTTTAACGGGCCTTTATTGTGAGAGACAGTCCATTTGCCAGCAGCATCCGTGGCTTCCAATTTCTTGAACGAGGTGTGGTGGATCCATGGTGTAAAGCCAGCTACATTCACCATCTTAGGAGTGGAGAGAATCAACATGACAGCATCGAGGCAGGCCTGGTGCAAGAGGAGCTGAGAGTTCTACATCTTCATCTGAAGGCTGCTAGAAGACTGGCTTCCAGGCAGATGGGACAAGGACCTTAAAGCCCACAGCCACAGTGACACACTTCCTCCAACAAGGCCATACCTCCTAATAGTGCCACTCCCTGGGCCAAGCATATTCAAACCACCACAGCATCCATTTTGGTACCTAATAGCAATTTCACTCTGACTTCAGTCCCTGGAAAAAAAGTTCAAAATAAGTTAAAAATAACCCTGACTCAGAAACCTTCACCCAGAAATGTACAGCCATGACCACCTCTTTTGTTGGTTATGGTTATATGGCTAACTGCTTTTCTGGCTCCTGTAACCTGCTTCTGCAGACATTCAAGGACAACTTTCTGAGATCTGGACAACTCTTGTTTCGCTTGTACAGATAGATACTCAAGGTCTTCTTATGAATCTCACATTTAAAAACCTTTCTCTCAATCCACCCCACTTGGCTCAACAGTCTCTGGTTTGGCTCAGATCTTGTTCTCCTGCTGGCAGCTACAATAAATGTAACTAATTACAATTGTAATTCAAATTGAGTCTATGCTCTTCTCCGGGTCTCTCTTACTCCATCACATGGGAAGTAAGGGAAACTTTATACACCACTCTTGGTGAATACAGGACACAGACTTCCTGATCAATATATACCTCAAAAGGTGCCTGTCTGTGAGGTGAGATGGCTTAACATTTAAAAAAAAATGCTTCATATGCAAACTGACAGCCTAAGTTTGATCCCTGGAACTTACCCAAAATTGGAAGGCAAGAACTAATACCACCGGGTTATCTTCTGACCCCTAGACACATTTCAAGGCATGAGGCCACACACATCATACACATACGGTAGAAATATTTTAAAAATGAGTGTAGTTACCCATTTCCTTAGAGATATTCAAAGTTATTAAAGGAAACGGACAGGGCTCAGTAGCTGGTTGCATTTCTAATGGGATAGACTAGAGAGTGGCATTTATCTGGGTCAGCCCTTATATTTATGGCCTATTCAATTTGCCCTGTAAGAGCATCTGTGTGTGAGAAATGTGCCAGATGAGCTTACTCAGCTGTGGAAGTGTGAGCATCGGACCTCTAGTCTTAGAGGAGTCTCTCAAAGACTACAGTCTATAGAAATACCTAGTCACAGGAAAGCAAGATGTAGCTATAAATGGTTTATTTCCTTAGATTGCAACATTTATCACAAATCACATATTTTGAACTGTTACTGCCCTGATTTGCCTTGGGCTGGGACCTCTGACTGTTGTCCTGAGGTCAGTGACAAGGAGACCATTGTAGCATCCCAGGGCTGTGCAGAAGCAATGGAGGTTAAAAGTAAAGCCAAGAGACATCTAGAGTCCTGCCCACCGCTATGCCACCTGGTGTGGATATGGAAAGATGCCCACAGACCAGCCCTCCATGCTCAGCACAGTCAGACCATAGACACAGAGCCCTACATATCACCACACTGAATAAAAGTAGAATGAGGAAGACATCCGTGGTGCTGCCCACTGCCATGCCAAGTTGACTTAGTGGGGAAAGACACGCACAGAGACCTGCCCTCAACTGCAAGGAGCTGGCAGGCACAGGACACACAGAGAGCCCTGCCTGCCTTCATGCAACACACAGTAGTTGGAGTAAGACATCCTAAGACCAGTCCACCTTCATTGCTGTGGGTTACTGGCAGAGAGAGAGAGACCCAGAGACCTGAGTTTTACTGAAGGGCTCCGGCAGGCCATAGACACACAGAGGCCAGCCTGCCTTCTCACCACACAGTGCAGGAGGGGGAAATTTCCAGAGACCTGCCCAGCTCTATGCCACAGGAGCGGACTGTAGATACCTAGGGGCACATTTGCCACCACCAGAGGCCCACCAACCGCTTGGCCAGCCTGCAGCAGGAGCCACTAAATGTACAGTTGTGGAAAGAGAAGTAGCACAGTTTGAGCATTGTGAAGGGAGATGGAACTGGAGATGCGAGGGAGGAGAGGAATAGTCTGTTGTGAGTACCCAGCCCTGCCACCTTGAGGCCATGGTAAAGACCCTGCCAATGTAGCCACTGAGGGCCATGTCCGGTTCTGGGAAGGTCTGTTAATGTCCATGGCTCATATTAGCCCCAGAGACCATGAGTGCAGAGGGCTGGATCAGTTGGAGTTCCTCAACCCTCGGGAGAATTCAGGGTCCCAGTACTCAAGTGGGCAAGGAGTCGGGGAGTGACAAAACAGACACGAACACCAGGGAGTGTTGGATCTGAATGTAATTTCTCAAAGCGAGTATCAGACTTATATTACAGAAGAAAACTAGAAAGTTAGGTGATACATTAAGGTTATCCAATGCATAATGACTCTTTACACAAAACAGAGAAATGCATACATAAAAGCTAAAAGGAATCAGACAGTGTTTACAACTGGGATAAAAAAATCAGTGTTTACACCTGGGATAAAAATCAGCCCTACCTAAGGTCAGCTTATTCTTAGAAGCCAGGGGTAAGGGCTTCATGCTATTGTTTCAATTCTAGTCTATTGTATAATCTACCTTCTCCCTAGGCCTTTGTAAATTCCTGTATATGGGAGTGACTCAGCTGTTACTCTAAGTATTTACTCTAGTTCCTTCTTAGAACACAGCCCACCTTCTTCCTAGACCATTGTAAACTCCTGCATATGGGAGTGACTTAGTTGTTATTTTAAGTATCTGTAGGGAACCTCCATTTATCAGAGGAACCCACCAACTTTCTTCTAATATGGAATGTAGTCTGCCATACATGACTGTAATGAGAATTCCAAGTTTCCTTTGTAGAACTTGCCCTGAGATTTCTACTCTAATCTAGTAAACTGCAATGCCTGATTTCCTTCACTATCTCTCTTTCAACACTGGAGGCATTTCCTCTGAATAAGTAACATTCTTATGAAATTCAAAGGTCAGTTCAAAGATTGCCTAGGATATTGGAACACTGGTGGAGGCCAGGAAGCAATGCTTAATCTAACACACACACACACACACACACACACACACACACACACACACACACACACTCACACACTCCTGTGGAGATAACAGAAAGGACCTAACCCTTTAAGGAAAAGGTGCTGCGGTAGTGGTGTGGTTTGGTTGGTAGAATGATTGCTTAACAACATGAGACCCTGGGTTCTATTTTAGCATCAACGAATCTAGTTATGTGGCAAGAGAATCAGGAGTTCAGATTATCCTCAGCTACATAGCAGGTTAGACGTTGATCTGGGCTAAGGGGACTTGGTCTCAAACAAAAGCAAAACTCCTCTAAAAAAAAAACAAAAAACAAAAACAAAAACAAAAAAAAACAAAACTCAGCCAGGCGTGGTGGCACACACCTTTATTCTCAGTACTTGGGAGGCAGAGGCAGGCGGATTTCTGAGTTTGAGACCAGCCTGGTCTACAAAGTGAGTTCCAGGACAGCCAGGGCTACACAGAGAAACCCTGTCTTGAAAAACCAAAACCAAAACCAAAAAAAAAAAAAAAAACCAACCAAACAAACAAAAAAAACTTCAGCACAAAAAAGGAGATGGAAAATGGAAAAGGCACACTAACAAATATAACTTATCTAAGTTGTTCAGAAACCATGTGGATGCCCTTCCAATCCTAACCTGAAACTGAAAGCACCTTGTCCACAGGATAAAAGGGCCCCAGCACTGCCTTCTGCAACACTTGCTTTTAGAAGAGGACAGAGACCCAGCTGCCAAATGTCTTCTCAGGTACCTAACAACTCTGAACTCTGACCTGTGAAGGGGAAGGCCCCTAAGTGGAGAGGACTTGAGGAAAATCTGAGGGCTGGAGTGGATACCATAAAGGGTTAAAGCCAGAGGTCAGTTCTGGATAAGAAATAACCCTGGTAGGAGATGGGGTCAGATCTAGAGAAAGGCAGGGCAGGCATGAGGCGATAAGTGTTTCTAGAAACTTAAAAATTTAAAGGAACATACAGTTCACCTCCGAGGTCATGCAGGATGCAATGAGCACCCAGCTTCATAGTCAGTCTCTTATGTATATAGACTTTTTTCTTCTTGTACTTCTGGGTTTTCAAGTCAGAATATGTTTATCCTTAAGCAGTTCCATTTCCTCCTAGCTACACAGAAACATCAGCTTGCATCAATTCTTTGCTTTATTTATCCATTTTTAATTCCAGAGTTTTAAAAGATATGCTGAAAAAAATCCACAGCTGTGTAGCCCAGTCTAACGCAGAACACAAGGTCCTCCTGCATTAGATCTCCTGCATGTTGAGAACATCGGCTTATTCTTTGTTTTAGTGCAAGATTCTGGAGATTGGGGGTAATTATGAAGCAGGAGGCACCGAGAGTGGGAAGGAGGGAGGGAAGTGGGATGGGGATGAAAGATGAGAGAGGGATGTGGATGTTTATATTGAGGTCCAAGGGGTTAGCTAACCGTGTTTCCAGGGGAATTTTAATTGTCAGGCACAAATTCCAGGTCACAGTGGGGCTGAAGTGACTCGCGCTGCACTTCTGCAGTCTGTATGGGCTGTGAGGGGCATCGGTGCCAGAGACTGAGGCTGTACCTAGCTGTAAGAATAGAGAAAGAGCCGGGCGTGGTGGCGCACGCCTTTAATCCCAGCACTCGGGAGGCAGAGGCTGGTGGATTTCTGGGTTAGAGGCCAGCCTGGTCTACAGAGTGAGTTCCAGGACAGCCAGGGCTATACAGAGAAACCCTGTCTCGAAAAATAAAAAAAAAAAATAAAAAAAAATAAAAAGAATAGAGAAGGAGAAGCAGCCTTGTGAGAGACAGACATTTGCATCAACCACTCTGAGGAACTAGAGAGGGGAGAAGTGAATTGAAAAACCACTCCAGGCTGGTTGAGCCATGTGTCCTGAATGAGAAAGTCCCTGTGCTGACAGATGTTTCTGCTGGCTCTGGAATCTGGGATTTTCCAAACTTGCTGACACCTCTGACCTGAGAGGGCACCTGCATTCAGATGCACATATCACCACCGCTGCCACAACACCCCAGATATATATGCATATTCATTACTAAAAATAAGAAAAATAAATCTTTTCTTTTTTTATTATTTTTTGGTCTTTTGAGACAGGGTTTCTCTGTATAGCCCTGACTGACTTGGAACTCACTCTGTAGACCAGGTTGGCCTCGAACTGAGAAATCCGCCTGCCTCTGCCTCCCAAGTGCTGGGATTAAAGGCGTGCACCAACACTGCCCGGCTAAGAAAAATAAATCTTTATTTTATTTTTTTAAAAAAGCAAACTGAAGCCGGGCGTGGTGGCGCACGCCTTTAATCCCAGCACTCGGGAGGCAGAGGCAGGTGGATTTCTGAGTTCGAGGCCAGCCTGGTCTACAAAGTGAGTTCCAGGACAGCCAGGGCTATACAGAGAAACCCTGTCTTGAAAAACCAAAAAAAAAAAAAAAAAAAAAAAAAAAAAGCAAACTGAAAAATTATCAGGAAGCCCACTAGAAATACTCAATGCACGGCTTTGAGACTGGGGTCTAAGAGTCTCTGTGATGACAAGTTTCCAGAGAACTTCTTACACAACCAAACTTTAGCAACCATAATGAGGAAAGAGTGGAATCCTAAATGGCTCTGGTCAATACACAAGGCCAGAGGAAATCACCTGTGTTTCTATTGCTGTCCAGAGCTTAATTTTACCAGTGTTATTGTTTTTAGAATCTCATTAGATCCTAAAGTGGCCTGGGACTTGAGATGTGATCCTAAAAGCTGAGATCACAGATGTGTGGCCATGTCTGGTCTATCCAGGAGTACTTTAAGAATTTAGGAAGGATGGCTAGAGTTTTGAGACTCCTTAAAGAAGGACACATAAGGTTTCACATCTTTGCCTGAGGATAAAGAAATTAATAGGAGTCTACTGCAATTAAAGAAAAATAATTTAGTTGTTTCTATATAGAGAAATGTTGAAGCAGTACAAATATCCATTATCTCAATGGCATAATTTTAAAATTCCAACAGTGAATTAAGGCTTTGGAAAGTGATGTAATCAAGGTATAGGTTAATAAAACCATTAAGTTAATAGTTTTTGTAATTATGTATCAGATACAATATATGTTGTATTTTTTTTGTATTTGTCTTTTAAGACAGGATCTCTCTTGCAATGTAGTCCTGTCTGTCCTGGAGCATTCTATGTAGACCAAGCCAGCCCGAAACTCACAGAGATCCACCTATATCTGCCCTCTGAGTGCTGAAATGTACACCATCTAATGTGGCGCTGTGTTCTTGTTTTGAGATGAGGGTCACATGTAGCCTATTGTGTCCTGAAACTCACTATATAGTTTAGGGTGACTTGAGCTTCTGATGTTCCTGTCTCTACAGGAGAGACTGGAATTATATAGGTCATACCACCACAGCCAGTATGTGCATATCTGTATACATGAGTACAGGTGCCTGCAGAGGCCAGAGACATCATATCCTGAAGGTAGGTTTACAGGCTGTTGTTAGCTGGTGCTGAGAATTGAACCAATTCCTCTGGAAGTATGGTACTTTATCTTAACTGCTCAGCCATCCCTCCAAAGCTCTGGTTTATTTTGAGTGATACTGATGTATTTTTGTTTTTTGTTTATGGAATTTCTATGACATTTTAAATTTGTTTTTATGGCCTTGCACAACACATTTTTTTTGGCACAGAATTAATTGTAGATATCTTTCCATTATATGTTTTATTGGAGGAAAGATGTGGCTGGCCAGGAACTCACTATATAGACCAGGCAGGCCTGCAACTGGCAGAATTATCTCTGCCTCCCGTGTGCTGGGTGCCACTACTCTGGGATGTGCAATCTATCCTGACAGGAAGTTGAAGTAAAACTATCTGATGTCCTTGAGAGTAGTAACTGTGTGCAAACCAAAGCAATACTGTGCTCAGCTCTTATGTAGCTGAATATAGTTCTTTTACAGTACTTAATAACTGTTTAAAGTTCAGAGTGTAGAGAAGTGGGAACCCTCAGGGCAGTACAGAAATCCTCAGTCTGTTGGCTCTGTGATGTTCCCTAAAGACTCAGGCAGGAGAAGGCAAGCTGAGGAGGAGCCAAGAGTGCAGCTTCCCCAAGAACAACTCGTTAGCCACATGGTGCAGCTCCTCTCTGCCATTCTCAGGATGTGGGGAGAGTGTTGTCTTGTCAGATTTAGTAGAGATTCAGTGGAAAGTAACACAACAGGCTTAGATAATTATGGAGTGGAGTTTTCGTGGTTTCCCAAAGGACAGAAGGTAGGGAGGAATGAAGGGATGGGTGGCAGGCCAAAGTGAGTGAGCCCTCCTTCTCATTCCTTCTGCAACTCAGGGGGCACTTTAAATCTGTACCCTCAAGAAGCAGTGAAAACAATAAACATCCATAAGTCTAAAGAAGGCAGGCTGTGTTGTTCTATTATCTCTCTTTTTCCTTTTCTTTATGTGTATACATGACACCTACTTGTTTGTGTATGTGCTTGCATATGTGGGGACATGCATGTGGAACCAGAGGACAACCTCTGCTCTCTTCCCTCAGGCACAGTCCACCAGTTTTGTAAAGACAGGGTCTCCCACGGGCCTGAGATACACCGAGTAGGCTGTTCTGACTGTCTAGTGAAGTTCAAGGATTTCATAAATCCATTTCTTTCCAACTCCCAGGGCCAGAATTACAAGTGCATTCTCCATACCCTGATTTTCTCCTTAGAGCTCTGGGAATCAAACTCGGGTCTATGTTTGCAAGGCAAATATGGTACACACTGAGCTATCTCTTCAGTTTGTGTCTCCTATTACTTTCATGAAATTCTTGATGCTGTAAGGTTTACAATCAATGTGTCCACTTAGTTCACAGTCTGATGGCTGTAAAGTCTAACTACCATGGCAGTGCTGGCTGGTTAGGGTTTTCCTGGCAGAGTCACAATGTGGCGGAGAAGCTATCGCCATTTGCAGAAGGGAGTACATGCAAGAGAGGAAACCAGAGAGGCTGAGGCCGGACTTGCTCTTGCAAGAACTGAGTAGGATCCCACAAGACTCAACCAATCTCTTCTGATGGTGATGCCCTCCAGGACCTGGTTTCTTCCCAATAGAACTCACCTTCTTAAACGTTTCACTACCTCCATATGGGCACACTGGCACATTGGAGGACAGCCATAGCCAATCATAGAATAGTGAATACTGACATGATTAAGAGACTTCATTCAGAGGTATCAAGCTGACTGAGAGCCCCAAGGTAATCCAGCTATGACAACTGTTTACTTATCTGGGCAAAGAAAAACACCACAGCCTATCAGAGATCTGTTAACATATGTCCTGTTTTCCACAGGACATCTGTGCATCTCTCTGTATTAACAAGATTAACTAATCATGGCTCCTTGCTAAATAGATAGAGAAGATATTGATGACCGCATCACTGGTAAGGGACCCAAGCAGCTTGGTTCACAGAATCCTGATATGCCCTTCTGGGAGCAGTGTGAGCAGGAGCCTGGATGTGACATAGACATTGAGTCATTACCTCAGAGCGCTCCATCCACAGACTGTTAAACGACTGTGTGCACACCTCTTTCATTGTCTTATATTTGCTTGCAGCTGCTTTTGAACTTGATGATGACATCAAAAATTTCCAAGCTCTTCCTAACTTGGTGGCTAACCCAGCAGGTAATATTCTCAACCCACATCCTGTTGACCTCGCTTTCCCCTGCCTACCACCTCTTTGCAATATGACCGTTTTCACGGTTGAGTCTGTGGTAGCGGAGGTTAGAGAGCATGAACCTTTGAAAAAGAAATGTAAAGATTATGTCAAGAGTCGTGTATGGGTGGCGGGGGGTGGTTGTGTATGGGTGGTGGAGGGTGAATATGAACAATCTGTAATGATATATGAATATTCAAAGGTCATGATAAGGCCTCTTGTTTGTGTGCTCACTAAATAACTAATTGAGTAAAGAAGGAAGTATAGTATCTGAACACACAAAGGAGTCAGAGATCTCAGCCTTGCCTTTCTCCCTTCTTATGATGTAATGAGATTGTGCCCATGCCTGAGCCATGTGTGAAGTGGGTGTATGTGACATCTCAGGCTGCAGGCTCTACAGCATCCAGCACATGCTGGTATCTTAGTAAACTTAGTGGTAACAGAGGACCTTGCTTCTTTCTTTCAGGTGACTGGCCTGACAGGACCTTCCATGCTAGACATGGCTCCCTATGCATTTGATGATCAGTATGAGGGCTGTGTTGAAGACATGGAGAAAAGGGCACCCCAGCTGTTACAAGAAGACTTCAACATGAATGAGGAATTAAAACTTGAGTGGGAAAAAGCAGAGATACGATGGAAGGAGATCAAAAATAGTATAAGTTATCCCAAAGGTTTCCATGATTTCCATGGAACAGCTTTAGTTGCCTACACTGGGAACCTCGCTAAAGATTTTAACCTAGCTGTTAGAGAATTCCAGAAAAATCCTGGTAACTTCCACTACAAGGCCTTTCATTACTACTTAACAAGAGCTCTTCAGCTTTTGAGTGGCCAGGGTTGTAGGTTAGTTTACCGAGGTACTAAAGCCAGGTTTCAGTACACTGAGAAGGGCTCTGTGCGATTCGGGCATTTCGCATCCTCTTCTTTAAGCCGGAGTGTAGCTATTTCTTCAACATTTTTCAGTCCACAGGGGACATTATTTATTATCAAAACCTGCTTGGGGGTTCACATCAAAAAATTTTCCTACTACAGTTATGAAAATGAGGTGTTAATTCCAGTCTATGAAGTATTTCACAACGTCACAACACAAACTGTCAAAGGGTATATCCAAATTTCTCTGGACTCCCCGGAAAGGAAGAAGAGCAATTTTAATTGCTTCTATAGCGGTTCTACTCAAGCAGCCAACATTAGCACCTCAGGTAAGACTAGCTGTGTGTTAGGGGACCTGATGGTATAGAAGAGGGGGTGCTCCCTACTGGAAGCCATATGGGAGATCTTGTACACGGCTTGGATGCCTGGAATGGTGAAAGGTAGCATCCGTAAGCTAAGGGCATGTAGCTCAGTGACAGTGTGTCAGAAATAATTGAAACAGTGAACAACTTCAGGAAAAAGCTCTTACTAGAGGCTCCTCATGATGAGTGACATGTGCCATCTGCAGCTGTTTCTCTATCCTTTCAAACTAAAGATGCCCATGTTGGGGGTGGGGGGCTCCAAGCATTTATATCCATCATGCTTTGTGGCCTGATTTCTCTTCATCCCTTGACCAGATATCTCATTCAATGCCAAGCAAAGACTCCATCAATTTTATCATGGCAATTACCTTTCAAGGCACAGTTCAAATATTACTTATCATGGTAATCCTTCCTTAATACTTCCAGAGAAAACTACTGTACCATGCTCTCTGTCATAGCTTTGGAGTCAGACTCAGTGGTTCTCTGGTTCAAACACCACTAGTTCTGTGAGACTCTTGGCAAGTTACCAGGTATCTGTGCCTCTGTTTTTTTTTCCATTTCAGTATTAAAGACCTAAATAACAAATATTCTAGTAGAATATTTGTGCCTTGAGAATTAAAAGAAATTTACTCAAGATGTATTACTTGGTATGTATATATCGTTCAACAAATGCTGTTTGATTTTAAATATGAAGAATAGTGTTCACATCTCAGGTATTTGATTCAAATTCATATTGACGAGGAACTCAAACTTACAGAAAAATCTCTTGCTTACAATCTAGGGACCTTGTCTCCTATCACCCACCACCCAGGATCTGGGGAGTGTCTGGCTTGCATCCTGGCTCCACCTAATGTTGTCTAGGATGTTAAGTTTGACTGAAAGCCCAAGGAGCCAACCTGAAATGAGTGACAGTTTGAGGAGTGTTCACAGAGTAATCTTTGGTTTCAGTAGCCCTAACACTCTGAAGGGTTCTTGCAAACATGACAAGTCTTTGGAGGCAGAAGTGGAACCAGGGGAAATTATCACAGGGATTTTATGTGCTTGCATAGAGACCTTTTGATTTTGGATCAGTCCCAGGGAAACCATGACATCTACCCAAGTACAGAGTCCACCAAGAAAGATGCTGCCCTTCTGGGGCAAATGGCCCATGTCCAGTCCAGGAAGGTTGAAAGCCACAGATAAGCTCTAGATCACACCAGCTAGTATAGAATATATGTTGCTTCAACAATAGACCTTCAGAAGTTTTATACCTAGAATCCTCTTCTTAGGTGAAGAAGGCAAAGCCATATAGGCTTTCTATTTATTATTATTATTGTTGTTGTTATTTACAGTATCTTAGAGCACAAGAGCACAGAACCTGGGACATGGTGAGAATTCATCCATTTGCTCACTCTCCTGGTATTTGAGTACTTTATGAACAGTACTGAGTGTTCTGGAAGAGTCTAGCCAGGCACCCTAGCCCTCTAGAGCCTACTGTCTTGGGTTTTGAGCTATATATAAAGTTCTGGATGTTTAGGGGAGATATCCATGTCCTGAGAGATCCCACACTGAACACTCTCTTTCTCCCCTCTTCTTCAGGATCCAGAGAGAGCTGTGCATCCCTGTTCCTTGTGGTTGTCCTCGGTCTTCTGGTCCAGCAGCTTGCTCTTGCTGAGCTGTAGCCCTCCCCTGTGTGCAGTGTGTGGGACTGAGTGTTAAAGGGAGGCCAAGGACAAGCACTTGATTGGTTATTTAAGATCCGTGGAAGGGGGAAGGGTGGGATCCTTTCAGGGGAGGTCTGCTTTAGCATTCATGACTTCTATAAGCATCCAAGGTATCATCTGGGTCTGTCTTGAAACTCTACACTCTGACTTCAAATTATGGTTCTTCGACACTTTGCTATAATCAAAAAGCGATGTTTGTCTGCCTCGTCAGCAGTAAGAGATTTAAAGTATGCAATTCGTGGAAATAAATCTAGGGAAATAAAAATTTATAATCACAGCTTGCTTTGTAACTAGATATTTCTATAGATTTTATTATTATTTGCCTGAGAAGCTCTTCTAAGGTATGAAATCTGATTCCTACACTTCTGCAGCTGAGAAAGTTAATATACCACATTTCTTACAGATGCTCTTGCAAGACCAATTCCATGTGCCACAAACATAAGTTTTGATCCAGTTAAAATCTACTCCCTACTCTACCCCATTAGAAATACAACCAGCTACTGAGCCCTGTCAGTTTCCTTTAATAAACCAGATTGTCTCTAAAGACATAATTAAGCAAATTAATTTTTTGAGTCAGGGTTCCTTTGTGTAACACATCTGCCGGTAGTAGAAATTGCTTCGTAGAATAGGCTAGCCTCAAATTCACAGAGATATGCCTGCCTCTGCCTGCTGAATGCTGGGATTAATGGCATGCACTACCACTCCCTGGCTAAGGACATTAATTTTAAAAATTGTATTATTACTGTATGTGCATGATGTGGGTGTACTCATGCCTCAGAATGTGGGTAGGCGTTGTTGGGAACAAGCAAAAGAGACTTGTTCTAAGTGCTGCCATTTTGTTTACAGACTCCACTGGCCCCAGCCCTAGGGAAGCTGGGAATATCCCAATAGATGAACAGTGTCTGTTGTAAGGTGACAGTTGTCTGAGTTCAGCTATCTCAGGGGCAACTTCTCTGTTTTGCTGGCAGGGTCAAACTAAGTCCATGTTCCCAGGCCCAGAAACCAACTCCTATCCTGATTGGTGGAAACTCCCTTGCTTAATCCCTTATGTCAAAATATGATAGGAGAATGCTACAGCCCACCACACACTCCCTCGATTTATGATTTCATTCTTTAAATATGCTGTATGACTTCCCTTCAGGGTTGGACTTCAGCTCCTGAGTTTATTCTACAGTCCTGGTCTATCCTTAGCAGCTTGATTACAATGAATTTTTGTCATCTGCATCGGCCTGGTGTTTGAGCTCTGTCGGATCTAAGCAGACCCCATAACAGGGTCAGAGGACAACTCAGGTCATCATCTCTCTCCTTCCACCCTTATGAACGTTCCAGGAATCAAACTCAGGTTCTCAGCGTACACACCAAGCATTTTAATTGCTGAACCAGCTCACCTCCCAGACAGGCACATTTTGAGGCATATGTGGGTCAGGAAGTCTGTGCCCTGGATTTACCAACGGTGGGTTCAGCTCACGTGAGCAAAGATTCCCTTACTCCCCCTTCTCCACTCTCCATGAATGAAGATAATCCTGTCTTGTTTGCCAGTGAGCAACAGCCAATGTTTTAACTGTGCAAGACGAAACAAAATGATCTTCCTAGAATTAAGAAAAAATCACACATTGAAGGAGTTACAGAGATCATGTGTGGAGCTGAACCAAAGGATGGACCAGATCTGGTTGCAGTGGTGCACACCTTTAGTCCCAGCACTCAGGAGATGGAGGCAAGAGAATCTTGTGACTTTGAGGCCATCCTGGTCTATGTAGCAAGTTCCCTGGGGAGCCAGAGATACATAATGAGACCTTCCTTAAAACAACAATACAACAGCAACAACAAAACAAACACTCACACACACATACCCCCCAAAACCCCCAGCAACAAGAAAACATTGTCGATAGAGTCAAAGAAAACGGAACCACGTAGGCACAGACGGGAAGTGGATAGCAGGGTTGGCCCTTGGAACTCAGGGTAGGAAAGTAGATTCAATAAACGGAATGACGGCAACTGGCTCTCAGATCCTTACACGAGCCTGTCAAGTAACATTCATTGTAAACCATGACTCCTGTGCAAGGCCCCAGCTGACCAGTTCTTTCTTGCCTCTGAAACCAGCTCCCACTGCTCAGCAGGATAGCGTACTCATTCTGTTTTGTGGAACAAGGTGTTGCCTGGCTTTGGAGTAGATACTAAAAGGCCAATTTGATCTCTAAACTAAACTTGCTCTCTCTCTCTCTCTCTCTCTCTCTCTCTCTCTCTCTCTCTCTCTCTCTTTTCAAGACACCATACATAAGAGTCCTCCTGAAGAGGGGCTGGAAAGGTATCTCAGTGGTTAAGAGCACTGTCTGTTCTTCCAAAGCTCTGAGTTTAATTTGCAGAAACCACACAAAGGCTCTTAACTATCTGTAATGGGATCTGATGCCTTCCTCTGGTATGTCTGAAGACAGTGTATTCAACGTTCATAAAATAAATAAAATTTTTTAAAGTTATCCTGAAAAGTTAAAGGTTTAAATGTAAAAAATTAACCTCTGAAATTATTACTAAAATGTAGGAAAAAATTTATCATCAGAGCAAGGGGGTTCAGGTGAGGCTTATTTCTTCTCCATGCCTAATTCAGACCACCCAGGGCTCTGTTCATAGTCACTCCTGGATGCAGGATGCTTGGGACACCAACACAACCATTCTCCCACAGTTTCTGAGGCAAGATAAGGGGACGATATACGAACGTGTGACTGGATCCCTGGGTTTCCTTTATCACTGTTCATAATGATATTATCCCCTTCATACACAGTTCAGTGATCAAAGCAAGTCACCCAGCTATCTCGAATTTCAAAAAATGCCTTGAAGGTAAAATTCAAGGGCAAGAAAGGGAGGTCATTTATAATAATCCTGATTCATTGATGAAAAGCACAGTCAAAGAGAAACAAAACCAGCACAATTATAACAATGTCGTGTTAATTAGTTTTCTTACTGCTGTGATCAGATAATCAATGAGAGCAACTTAAGGGAGAAAGGATTTATTTTGGCTCAGTGTTCAGGGCATGAAGAGTTCATCAGTTGCCAGGCATAGTGGCACAGACCTTTGATCTCAGAACTATGGAGGTAGATGCAGACAAATCTCTGAGTTTGAGACCAGCCTCATCTACACAGAGAAATCCAGGATAGCCAGGGCTACATAGGGGGATCCTGTCTTAAAAACAAAACAAAGATTCCATCTAGAGGATTCAGTCTGCAGATGCAGAGACCCACAGCTAAATATTAGACAGAGCTTGGGGAGTCCTGAGGAGGAAGAGGAAGAAGGATTGTAGGAGTCAGAGGGGTCAGGGTCACTACAAGAACATGGCCTACAGGATCAACTGACTGGGACTCAAGTGGGCTCACAGAGATTCGGGAAGCCTGTAGGGGTCTGACCTAGGTTCCCTGGTGTGTGTATATGTTACAGTTATGTAGCTTGGTGATCTTATAGGATTCCTAACAGTCAGGACAGGGGCTGTCTCTGACTCATTTGCCAGCTTTTGGGACCCTTTTCCTTCTACTGGGTTGCCCTGTCTCCACTTATATGAAAGAATTTGCTGTATTTTGTTGATGTCCCTGGAAGACCTGTTCTTTTCTGAGAGGAAGTGGAGAGAGAGTGTGTAGATCTGGAGGGAAGGGGAAGTGGGGGCAAACTGGGGGGAGGGAGGAGGGAGAGAAGGGAACTGTGTTAGACTGTAATATATGAGAGAAGAATAAATTAAAAAGGAAAAAAAATGCATGGCCCAAGAAGTAACTAAGAAGTCACAAGGAGTTCTGAAAATTTACAAGATTCACAAGGTTCCTTCCAAAGTCTGTATAATCAGTAACAGTTACTGTGGGAGGGAGACTCTGCACTAGTCCAGCAATCTTGAAACCAGCAGGGGCTTGAGGAATTCAGTTTCATAAAGTCTTGCCCATGCTCAGAAGGGCTTTTTGGAGAAGCAACTGCCTTGAGTATTGGTGTTTCTAGAAGTAGCCCCAATAAACTCTCTGGTTCACTAAACCAAAAAAAAAAAAAAAAAGGGAGGGGGCTCAGTTTGTGGCAGTCGATGTCTATAGCACACGGTTTATCCGGCACAGATCAGGAAGCAGAGAATTTGTGCCTAAAGCAAGGCCAAGTTATAACTCTTGGTAGGCCATGTAAACCTTGTGTTCCAAAAGTTCCCTACATCTTCCCCCAAACAATGCTGCCACCTGGGAACTAAGTATTCAAGCTTCCACCCTCAAACTCTAGCAAATATGGACAGTTAAAGCCAACTGGTTACTTACCGTATATCGGGCACTCACTGTGACAAACACCTTACAGATTTCATTCTCAAGACAGGGCTACCAATATAGTGCAGCATCTGCCACAGCCTGATGACCTGAGTTACATCTGAAGGATGTAACTCACATGGCAGAGGGAGAACACTGCCTCCAGGTTGTCCTTGACCTCCACACACATGTCACAGTGCATGTACCTGCACACACACACACACACACACACAAGTACATGAATAAAAATTCAAGGAAAATTTTTTCATAACTTCTGTCTTAGAGTTTTATTGCTGTGAAGAGACAACATGACCATGGCAACTCTTTATCATTATTATTATTATTATTATTATTATTATTATTATTATTATTATTATTATTTTCAAGACAGTGTTTCTTTGTGTAGCTTTGGCTAAACTTACAGAGAGATCTGCCTACCTCTGCCTCCCAAGTGCTAGGATTAAAGGCATGCATCACCCCACCCAGCTAACCATGGCAACACTTATAAATAAAAACATTTCATTGGGGCTGGCTTACAGTTTCAGAGGTTTAGTCCATTATCGTCATGGTGAGAAGCATGGTAGTATGCAGGCAGATATGGTGCTAGAGAAGGAGCTGAGAATTCTGCATCTTGATCTGCAGGAGCAGAAAGAGACTATGAGTCACACTGGGCATAACTAGAGCATATATAAAGCCTGTCCTCAGAGTGGCACACTTCCTCCAACAAGGCCACACCTAATAGGACCACTCCCTGTGGGCCAAGCATTCAAACACATGAGTTTCTGGGGTCCATGCCTACACAAAACACCACAACTTCGTAAGGCAAGTTTTATTGAAATAGGCTAAGATGACAGTGGATCTAAAGGAGAGGGGACACAGGAAAAGAGCCCACCACTTGGATCTGATTTAAGTCTCATGTTGGCTGAGAGCCAAGAAGTTCAATACAACTTCCTAAACTTACAAAGGACTAGACCCCTTTCTCTAAGAAAATCCCAAAGTCAAAGTTTTGAACCATGTTATAATCAACACGTGTCTTGACCCCCTCGTGACCTACCTACATATAGTAAGAATTCCTCTGAGCTTATTGGACATACGTTTATTTCTTACTCCTTTCCTATTAGAAACTTATACGATGTACCTTATAAACTACCTGATATTCTCATTGAGCCAAGAAGACTTTTTTAGATAAAAATATGTAGACATTGGGGGTGGCTTGGTTGGCAAAGCACTTGCCACCCAAGCCTGAGGACCTGAGTTTGGGTTCCCAGCATCTGTAGAAAAAGCCAGTCATGGCAGCGTGTGCCTGTGATCCCAGAACTGAGTCTGGAGAAAAAAATAAAAGGAGCCTGGATACTTGCTGGGTGACCAACTAGGTAAACTGCAGGTTGAGCAAGAGACTGTCTCAAAAAGAAACGTGGCAACTGACTGATGCTGTCACAAGCTCCAGCGATAGAGGAGTCAATGGGACAAATCAAGGATGACCTCAAAAAATTCATATGTGGCATCATCAACCCAGTGAGAAGCCAGGGCTCTCAGAGGTCCATAGAGCTGGCTAGCCCTCTCCTCGGTAACAGACTAAAGACTTCACTGGAGCTAACTGTTTAATACCATGTGGTCAGGTTTCATCACAGCAATCGCCACATTTTTCTGTATTTGTCATTTTTCTTGTGACCAACTACCTGATGAGCAAGTTAAGAGAAGGAAGATCTATTTTGGCTGAGAGTCCAATGCATCAAGGCGACAGAGGTACAGAGAGGACAGAAGAGGTACAGAGGAGGGAGTGGTTGAGTTCGTGGCAGGGGAAACAGGCTCCTTGCTTTCTTCTAGGCAGTTCCAGAAGTAGAAAGTGATCAGGCACAAGACTTGGACTCTATACTGCAATCCCCTGCCATCCCCAGCAGGCAACTTCCTCCAACTAGGTCCAACTCTGAAAGATTCCACGCCCCAAAAACCACCGCCAGGTAGTCTTCAAACACATGAACCTAGGGCTAAATTATATACCCCAAATCATAATAACGTTGCTGAGACCGGTCATGTGGGAAGAGTCCTGGTCCTTGGTTTTCTTGTATGCCAAGAGCTATGGATGGGCAGCTGGCCCCCCTTGTCTAGGTTCCCAGAGGGGTTCATCCTTTTTTAATTCCATTGTAAAGTTTCACTATCTTTTCTGATCCTATATGATGAGAGGCACAAAGGCAACTAATAATAGCTGAGAGTGATCTAAGCTTAAAATAAACCTTCAGGAAACTTTGAGAACTCTGCCAACAGTGTATCAACACTTGCACTGTGTAAGCCCCAAAAGTGCATCTGCTTATTAAATGTGTTTGGGCAGCCAATACTTCCCTTGTACAAAAGCAAACTTTGCTTCTTGGCTGGGAGGAAGCTTGATTTCTCTTCTTGTCTTGTTGGTTTTTCTTACACTGTAGCCTTGAAAATATATTTCTTGCTGGGCAGTGGTGGTGCACGCCTTTAATCCCAGCACTTGGGAGGCAGAGGCCTGCTGCTGGAGTAGGAGACGATACGAATGGAGTGCTAAAGGATGTCAGTTGATTATCAGTGAGACCAGTAAATACTGCAACTTACTCAGTAATTAATCAGGGGAACCTGATTTTCAGGTAGCTATGGAAGAAAGTAACAGGAATGTAATGAGAGATCAGAACCCTTCGTGGATATCGTGGTTCATTTAGAATGCTTGAAGAAGCCATCATGATCTGGGAGGATTAGAAACAAGAACTGGGCATGGGGAGACAGCTCCATCAGGTTCTTGCCACACAACAAGGGTCTGAGCTTGGTTACTGAAAAGCTAGGGATGGATGGGGTTGGAGAGATGGCTCAGCAGGTAAGAGCACTTGTTCTTGTAGAGGACCTCGGTTAGGTTTCCAGCGCCCACATGGTGGCTCATAAATCCATAAATCCAGTTCCAGTGGATCCTCTGCCCTCTTCTGATCTCTACAGATACCAGGCACACACACACATACTTGGTGCACATACACATAGGCAGGCAAAGGCCTACACAAAAGAAACAAATCTTAAAGAAAAACCAGACCCGGGGATGATGGCATGTACTAGAGTCCCTGTGCCAGGCTGGCACAGACAGGGTGATTTCTGGGGTTTGCTGGCCAGCCAGCCCAGCCTAACTGGAGAGCCCTAGCCCATGGAGACTCTACCTCAAACACCAAGTTAGGCCAATCCTGCAGAGCAACATTCAAAGTTGGCCTGTGGCATACATATCCAAACCACCTCCACCTCCACTTACACTCCATGAGAGAAGAATTTGTAAAAATGAAACAAGATGGCACACCAACTTTCCGACTTTTCTGTTCTGAGTGTTGAGAAGCATCAAAGCACCGCTGGGTTTGGTTTCTGATGAGGGCCTCTTTGCTGGCCCATCGTTACCCATCATTCTTTTGTGCCCTCTTACGGCAGAGGGTCCCTCTGTACATAGCCCATTCGTGGGAGCTCCATCTTCATGACCTAATCAGTGTCTTCTGTCTTTCTCACACAGAGGTCCAGGACACCCGGGAAAAGCCACTTTACATTCATATTTGTGCAACCCACAAGTGTGGAATGGTTCAAATTCCCCAGGACAGCCCTTAACCAGAGGACAGAAGTCAAGAAAATAAAGATGACACTTCTGCTCCCCAGGAAGCCAGGTCTGATACTCATCGGGAAAGCACACAGCTCTGGCCCTGGGCAGTGTCCGCACCAGGATGCCCCGCTCTCTCCTTGCTTGTTTCCCCTCGTGATCCCACTCTGCTGCTTAGAGTTGTCTTTCTCATGAATTGCCTAAATGCAAGCCTCAGGCTGTGCACACACGCCCGTGTGATAACAGCAACACAATCAATGACAACGGCTAGTCTGACAATTTTAATGGCTATAATCAAGCATGTTACAAAGAAGAGTTTATGAAACATGGACTTGTTTTATGGTCTTAATTTGAAAGAGTCAGAGACCCAAAGTGTGTGTATATATATATATATATATATATATATATATATATATATATATATAGAAAATTAAATACATGGGTCAGAAACATGTCCAGGCTTATGTAGGGTTTTATTTGTTTGTTTTTAGCTCCCCACTCCAGTAGCCCCGACTGGCCTGGAACTCACTATGTAGGTCAGGCTAGTCTTACAAAGATGGACCCTGCATCTCCAGGGTTACAGGCATGCCCCACCATACCTGAGGGTCATGCGGTTTTTGTATAGTTACTTTTCTTTTGATTTTAACTTCTTTAAAAGGCTTCAGGTAAGGGCAGTGGTGGCCACTCGGGAGGCAAAGGCAGGTCAATCTCTGAGTTCAAGGCCAAAATGGTCTACAGAGCAAGTTCCAGGATCACCAGGGATACACAGAGAAATCCTGTCGCAGAAAACAAACAACAAGAAGGTCTCCAGGTTTAGGAGTAACTTTTTGTCTCATTGTTTCTGTGGGAGCAGTGGTGGCACTTGCCTTTAACCCCAGATCTCTGTGAGTTCAAGGCCAGCCTGGAGTGAATTCCAGTACAGCCAGGGCGCCACAGTGCAGTCCTGTCTTGAAAATCCAAAAATTGTCGTCATCATCATCATCATCTCATAATTTATGATTGAGAAACATTTCTAAATTTTAGAAAAATACTGTTAAATCAATCGTTTTGATTATGAGGGTTTGGGGCATGATGCATGCAGGTATGATAATAAGAGATCCTAAGAGAAATATAGTGACAAAAGTATTTACTTCAAGTGGAATATGTTGGATATGTATTATACAAACTTAAAAGAACCAGTTTATAAAATATTGATTCTGAAGAATAATTCAGCTAGCAGAATACTCATGTTTGCATTCACTGTCTCTTGAATGTCAGTAAATGAAAAAAAAACATGGAATTTGTATTTTCCACTTCATTTGGCTCCTTCAAACATTAAAATTTGAAACCTAAGGTCCTTCAGGAACTAAAATATCACATTTACATTTTTGCTTCTACTGTGTGGGAGGAAGACCCACAGTCCTCTTTTAACTAAAATTCATGGTGCATTCCCATCAAAGCTTTTGCTTTAATGAAGACTACTAAATGCACATGCACTGTCATTTAATTTCTTTGTTGTTTTTAATTTTTTTCCCAACTTCATGTCTGTTGCTTTGAGAGATCTGCCGGCTAAATCCCAACTGGTGAAAGTGCATTGTTCAGAGGTACCTAGGGGACCTGGAGACAATTAACCAGAACTCCATCTGATAAAGGGCATGTTTGGGCAAGATTTGATGGCTTTTATTCTTTTTCTTTTCTTCCTCGGTCTTCAAAACACAGAAATCTGAACCAGTAGCTGAATTCGAATGAATCTGTTCCTCGGCAGCCCACTCTCACTGTGAAGGCTTCTGTTACACGCGTTTAAAATATCCCTCAACTGAGACGGGTTACAGGAGATGCATATTCATACTTGAAACTCGCTCCTCCTCCACATTATGAGCTTTTCGGGGTACCCACAAAGTTAGGATTCTGCTAAGGTTCTTGGTCAAACAAAACCAATATCTGAAGGACAGTAGAACCCAAGGACCGAACAGTATTAATATCCCCAGTAAGCACGTACCACAGAAAGGCTAAAGGTCTTCGCCCTGTGACACGGGGAAAGCTGAGATAATTAAAATTCCAGATGCCCACTCGGCAGAAGTCGACCTTTCTGTTAGAGTTAAAATCTAAACTGAATTGATTCCGTTTTTTTACTTTAGAAAAAGGTGAAGAGAAAGCTATTGAGGAACAGACTGGCTGAAGTAGGTGTGTTTGGGAGAAGATGGCACAGTTTTTACTGTTTTTACGTGTGGGTTAGAGTCGTTTTACATTTGGGTTACAAAATGTTCTTTTGAATCTGAAGCGTCAGGAGCAGCCTAGGAGCTTAGAACCTACTTGCTGCTCTGGGATGTAGGGCAGTGGAGCCTGTGCTTAGCATTTCCAGTCTGCAGCGAGCACTTGTAGCCACGAGAGGGCGCAGTGCATATTTAACAAAACCTTTCTGAGCACAGACATCTTTCAAGCCCGGTCTAAAACTTCATGCAGACTAGAATCTTGCTTGCCTCCCAGAAAGGTGAGTTATCAAGCCAAAAGAAGAAGAAAATATGCTTGAGGG
The DNA here is from genome assembly GCA_902729485.2 of Mus minutoides. Taxonomy (NCBI): domain Eukaryota; kingdom Metazoa; phylum Chordata; class Mammalia; order Rodentia; family Muridae; genus Mus; species Mus minutoides. The sequence continues at coordinate 18,335 of CACVCL010022079.1, read as the reverse complement.
TAGGGAACTAATAAGTTGAAGAACGATGTCAGTGTTCTCTCTAAATCCCAATTTGTCATTTACCTAGAGATTCTCCAGGTAGTTACACAGGGTCCCGATAATTTAAAACAGGAACAGGATAGGAAATGAGACAACTTGGAGGTTCCCAACAGAATTCGGACTGAAGACTGTAGAATCTCTGCGCATTCAATAATTTATAAACTGGGCCATATGTCATGTGCCCGGGCAGCAAAAGGAAGTCCTATCTTCCACAGACTTGGAGGAAGCACCTACCTGAGGCCATTTGACGTCGGGGCTCTAGGGCTTCTTTATATTTATTTTAGATAAGAGTTGTCTCTATGTAACTATGGCTTCTAGACATGTGGATCCTACTATAATAGCAGGCTGAAAATATCCAGAGTGTGCATGAGCACACACACACACACACACACACACACACACACAATCCAGGGGGGGTAATGTGTCTCACTGGACTGTGGTGGTGTATACCTTTAATCACAGCACTTGGGAGGCAGATGCAGGTGGATCTGAGTTCAAGGCCCGCCTTGTCTATAGGCAGGGCTAGGCTACACCAAGAAACTCTCAGGAAAAAAAAAAAAAAAGAGGGGGGAGGGGGTCTCAGGCATGTACAGAATTTGTTTTTTTGGTTGGTTTTTGGGGGGGGGTTGGGGGGGTTGCTATTCCCTAACAAATACAGGCTTGCAATGGTTTTCATAGCATTTGCAGTGTATGAGTCATTGTAATCTAGAGATGATTAAAGCACACAGTAGTTATCTGCAAATACTATTCAATTTTATAGAAGGGACATAAGTATCTTTAAATTCTGATGTCCAAGGTGAATTCTAGAACAACTGTAATAGATCTCTCTCTCTCTCTCTCTCTCTCTCTCTCTCTCTCTCTCTCTCTCTCTCTGTGTGTGTGTGTGTGTGTGTGTGTGTGTGTGTGTGTGTGTGTGTGTTGGATGCATATGTACCATAGCACTCATGTGAAGACAATTTCAGATAAGAAAATTTCAGTCCTCACCTCTGCCTTATTTGAAACAGGCTCTGGCTGGTCCCTGCCGCATGTGCCAGCCTAGTTGGCCTTTGCACTTCTGGAGACTCCGGTCTCCATCTCCTGTCTCCCTGTGGGAGCAGGACTAGACTCCTGATCTTGTATCCGACGTCACGTCACGTGAACTTGGCTCCTCCCACTCGCGTCAAAGCGGTCTATCCAAGGCCAGCGCTTTATCTGCTTTATTTCTGAGATGGAGTCATCATGCGGCCTGAGCTGGCCTGGCCTAGAACTATATGGAGATCAGACTGGCACTTACAGAGATTTGCCTACCTCTGACGGTTGAATGTTGGAATCAAAGTCTTACGCCGCCATCCTTGACTGTACCAGAATCCCTTAAACCTTGATTAGAAGTCTTAGTACTGAAAGGTTTCCTAAAATTTCTACACTACCAATTTTTGACTTGACTGAATTTACATACCATTGGGGCTGATCTTCATGCATATTTATTTTGTAACTAGGAGGGGATCTTGAAGCTATTCAACCAAAGATATTCTTTTCTTTTTCTATCCAAAAACAATAAGAAAGGGCTTAGATTTGAAAGCAAGAACAGTCCTTAAGTTAGCATTAACAAATTTGTTTTTCAGGATTATTTACACACACAGTATTTTGTTTTCTGTGAAATTTGAGCTGGGTGTGGTGGCACACACCTTTGATCCCAGCACTGGGGAGGCAGAGGCAGGCAGATTTCTGAGTTCGAGGCCAGCCTGGTCTACAGAGTGAGTTCCAGGACAGCCAGGGCTACAAAGAGAAACCCTGTCCCCAAAAAACAAAAAAACAAAACAAAACAAAAAAACAAAAAAACCAAATGTGAAATTTACCTTTTACCCAAAGGTTTTAACTCAATGGGGCAACTTCTTTTTCATTTTCAAGCTGGTTCGTTTTTCTAAATAGAAAACTGTTAAAAGATTCATCCTTTTGAAGACTAATTTCTTTAATCTTTTTAAATGTATTAACATAAATTACAGAGCACAATTTGCACCTCGAGTCTCTTTGTAAACGCTGCGATTTGCTATTTGATTTCCTTTTATTGTTCCCTCAGCCTGAAGGGCTTTTCACTCTTTGAGTATCAGAGGTTCGGCTTCATTTCTGAATCCTCCCCCACCCCCTACCACTTCCACTCCTACCCCCACCCCACCCCATGGACACATCAAGTCTCTTTATCCTTGATTTACGGGAGCTCTTACTGGTCTCTTAAAACCACTCTAAGTGGGAAATCCACAGAGGCTGGGAGTCATAGCAGCCTACAAGCCTACAGAGGAGGTCTAATTAATTACAAGCTATCTTTGATATCAAATACATCTCCTCCCCACCTATGGCATATCCAAGCCAGTCTTCCAGAAACAAATAAGCTCAATGCCTATTGGCTTTCTAGAATCACCTTGTACTCTGTACTTCAAGCCCTGAGGTTCAGGTCCATTCAAACTCATTGGGCTATCACATAGGGTGAAAACTTACCCGTTAAGCAAAAGCAATTATTGCAATATCTGTGTATATAAAATTTAAGCGATACGATTATTCCTTAGAAAGGAAAAGGGAAAAAATCTTGCATGTATTTGAGACAGGGTTGAGTCACTGGCTTCCCCGAACTGTCATACACGTATTTATCCCCTAGGGGGCGTAAGTTTTCTGTTTCTGGTGAAAAAGAGGATAGTTTTGCTTCCTTGGAGCCTCTGGGGAAAATTGATTTAGCTGGGTCTTAATTGGAATAGAAAAAAAAACCCACTCTAACTTCTAATCAGATAACATTATAACCCAGAAATTAGATGCAGTTGTTCCAGAAGACAGATACACAAAGTTCATTCAATCTGCGGATGACTTGTGGCCTCAAAGGTAAGACTCCACTTCTGAGCTACAGACAGACAGACAGACAGACAGACAGACAGACAGACAGACAGACAGACAGGCAGACAGGCAGACAGGCAGACAGAGAGAGAGAGAGCTGGCCACGCCTCCAACATCGGCCCAGGAAACAACACCACGCTTTCACCGCTGATGCTGTGTAGATGATCTTCTACAGCTGCTCTTGGAAGCTCCTGTACAGGAAGGAGTACAGGGTTGTACGGAGTATGTTAGAAATATTTCAGAAAGAGGCGGGCATTCCGTGGTGACTCAGATGAACCGCCTGTCATAGTCAGGGTTCCCTTAAAAACACAGCCTGAGTCAAGAAGTCGCCTCCGTGAAGATTTACATAGTAGGCGATGTCAGGGTGCAGGAATGAGGAATTGTCACGCTGACCAGCTGTCCCTGTTTGTAGAACACTGAGAGGTTTTCTAAGAGGTGAAACCGAAGAAGTAGGTATGAGAGGAGCAGTCAACTGGTGAGTTGCTGGACCTAGAAGAGGGAAAGCCAGATCAAGGCTGGGTTTCTGACTTGTTTTAATCCGGTAATACAGAGCATAGAGTTGTTCACCTGTAGAGGAGATAATGGTCCATTGGCTCCCAGGCATGTGTGATGTTTCTGTTTGGAACGTTAACTCCTACAGCATCTATGGTTTGTGCTCCTCCTGGGGGCCTGTGACCCTCCATAGGCACTCCCCACGGAGGCATCAAAGAAACTGGGTGGAAAGAGGGAAACAGCTCAGCAGGAGGAGGAGGAGCCGCGCTGTGGGCTCCGCCCACACCACTCTGCTGCTGCAACTGTTGGAGAACCAAACTCCAAGATGTGGCCCACACATGAAGGCTGATTCTATCAGCCTTCGCTTGGCTGGTCTGTGGACTCAGCAGGACACCGTAACCTCTGCTTTAGCTTCCAACTAGTTTATTGATTTAACAGAGCTAAAAAGGTCTTTGTTTTAAATAAGAAACCCAGCAACAAAATTGTTTTCCTTCACTTTGTGTGTCTAGTGTATGGAAGCTGAGTTAATAAGCTCATCTGCCTAAAAAAGAGAAGAGTCTCAAGCCATTGTACCTTTCCCCAAAATTGAGGTGAGGATTTAGATGTCAGCATCAGTGGAAAACATTGAGAAGGAGGAACAGAGCAAATTGCTGACATTTTAGCAATTACAAAGACTGGAGCCAGGCGTGGTGGCATATTCCTTTCACCCCAATACTAGGAAGGCAGAGGCAGGCACATCTCTTTGGGTTAAAAATCAGTCTTGTTTAAAAAGTAAGTTCAGGGCCAGCCAGGGATGCATAGATAGTATCTGAGAAAAGTTAGGGAGCTCGCTAGTTCTACCCCATAAAGGAAGAATGGAGCTGAGTAGACAAAATTGTCTTCTGACCTCCACATTGGAGCTGTGGCATGCATAGATATACATGGACATCACACATACAACAACAACAGCAACATTAGAAATAGTAACAATAACAACTTTTTAGATTTGTTTATTATTATTATTATTATTATTATTATTATTATTATTATTATTATTTGAGTCTTTTGCTCTCAGGTCTGTATGTCTTCCATGCATTTGCCTGGTGCCCTCAGAGGTCAGAGGGCATCAGATGCCCTAGATATGGAGTTGGGATGGTTATCAGCCATCATGCCCAGGCCATCTGTAAGAGCAGCAAGTACCCTAGTGTGGAGCCATCTTTCCAGCCCCAATTATAATACTTCTAAAGTCTATCACATGTCATAGCAACAACCTGGCTATGACCTGCCATCGTGCCTTGCGAAGCTCCCTTCTGGACTGCATATCACAAGGATGATTTAGAAACATGGTTTGCTTCCACGGTTCCGTTAAACCTCTTATGGTGGAAAATTTTAGAAATATACAAAAATAGAAGGGAGCCATGCAACCTCCTTTTAATCTTTCTGTTGTGCAAAATCTTATAAGTAAACAAAGCCGGAGCGGATGCTGAAATGTACCCCTTGTACCAACCACGACGGTCCTGCTTGGGTCATTCTTTTACAGTCTCCCTCAGTGAAGAAGATAGGTTGTAGCAACCAACAGAAAGCCTATTTTATGTGCCTTTAAACCAAAGCAGTATTAGCCCCAAGATTGCATAATATATAGATCTGCAGCCCAGGGCTCTGCAGAATGGAATACTGTCTGTAGAAACACAGTGGACTCTGTTATTTTGCTCTGTCTTTAGAATGTGAGTGCAAAATGGCTGCCAAGCCTCTAGCAATCTGGATCTCTGGTCCAGGCAGGAGGAACTCAGAGACAGACTGACAACATTGAAGGACAGGTGTCCTGCCGTGGGTTTCCTCTGAAACCCTTTCCCTGGGGTTTCATCCAGTATTCACTCTTATCTCCTTGGCTAGAACCTGGACACTGGGTCTCTATTTTCTGCAAGAGGATTATTGGAGGCTGGGTACACAGTCACCCTGAATAAAGAAAGACAGAGACTCTGCCCCTTCACCCCATCTTCCTTTGTGCTTCCAATGCTTCCCCACCACCACCACAACCCCTCGGGCTATCACTTCATTTAACCAATATTCACTGAACACCCACTCCCTGCTGGCCCCAAGGCCACGTCCTGGGTCTCTAGAGAGAAATAAGTTGTTTTTGCATTAGAAGAAGCCCTAATCTAACTTACAGCTGGAAGCCAATCCATAACATCTAAACTTGATCAAGTCAGAGTCACACAAACACATTATTTAAAGATGTAGACGCAACCCCTTGAAGATATAAAACTGGAATTGTTCAAAGGGCTTGGTTGCCCTTGGAGACTAGCCTGGGGGCGGGGAGGTGCAGAACAGGGTGCTGGGTAGCATTTCTCATTGCATGTACTTTTGCAATTGGTACCATCGTAGTTAATAGTTTTAATTTTGCGTGTGTGTGGGGGGGTTCAGGGTGGAGTTATCAAGTGCCTGCATAATTTTGATGAAATGTATTTTTTTAAATTCCAAAGAAGAGTATTTCGGTAAACATCTTACACAGAGTTTTCACCATTTTTGGTTATGTTTTCATGATATATTCTAAGACCTCGTGCATAAAAGACTGCTGCTGCAGATTGAGCAGTTTAAGTGGACTGGCACGTGTAAACCACCAGGCACATTGCAGGCACTCAGCACACATTAGTGAGAAACAAATTAATCACCCGGCGTTTTGTCCAGACTCCAACCTCTTCCCCAGGGCCTCGGCAGAACGGTGCAGTTCTCTCTGTGCCGATCCTCTGGGTCTTCTATGAGCATAAACAAGACTGGCAGAAAACAGCTTTGTGCCAGTGTCAGTTCAGGTTTTTGGCAGCGTACTTTTGGGAGAGATTCCTAGAAATGGGTAAATGTGTATGTAATTTTGCTAGCTATTGCCTTGTTCCCCTCCTGTGGGGACCATGACATTTTCTGCTTCCTCCAGCAATGGGTGAGTTTGCTTGCCCCTCACAGCCCCACTAAGACAGGTTAAATCCAACCCTGGGAGGAATACTCATTCGGTAATCAAGAATGGGCCTGGCTTACTTCCTTTGATTCCTCTTCCCTCTTCTTCACCGCCCCCACAACCTCTCTTCTTCCCCTCCTGTCCCCTCCCCTTCTTCACTTCTCTCTCTCTCCTCCAGTCCACTCCTTTCCCTTCCCCTCCTCTCCCCTCCCCTCCTCTCCTCTTCCTCCCCTTCCTCCCCTTCCTTCCCTTCCTTTTCTCTCTGCCCCCTCCCCTCCAGTTCGATGGAACCCAGGGGCTGGGCTATACCCGACAGGTGGCTCTGCTACTAAGTTACATCTAGCCGGAACCAATCTCAATGGACTTTGAATTTCCATTTCTTTCATCAGTGTAATTACTCTCCTAAGCCACCGCCCACTTGGGACTCTCTTTACTCCCAGCTCCGCTGGTCTAGCTGTTCATTCCTTACCCCTTAAAGACCTGCAGGGTCCACTGCTTTGCCCTTCCCGGGCTTCAGCTAGGGGCCTCAGTAGCCCATCCACACTGACTCTCTTTCTCAGATGGGTGGAGCCTTCCCAGGTTACTTTGTAGATGAGCTCTCTATGGGCACTGACAGAGAGAGGTCCTGCAGGCAGGAAAGGCAAGCCTGCACCCAGAGCGACTTCACTACTGTGAGGAAGACGCTCCCTCTGCTCCGTTAGGAACCTGATGCAGTCAGCTCATTTATTCTCCAGGAACATGGCTGCACAGGGAACTCTGTTGTCGGCACACTGGAGGTAGCACCAACACCTGCTTTGGTGAATGAGAGAACCATGCTGTCAGCCAGTGAAGAGCCTCACAGAAGCCATTGTGACCTCTCCATCTGTTGAGTCTATTGCTAGAGAAGCTGAGAGCAAAGGCTGCCTGATATCCCCAGAGAAATCCCTTCATTTGTCTCATATCAATGTGAGGCACCGATGTCCTCAGAGTCAGCGCCTACCCGGATGCGTGCATCCAGATCTACTTCCTGGACCAGCCAGTCAGTGGTTAAGCACTGCAAGCCGCGGAGCACCAGATCTATACTTTAAGTCATACTTTTCACTCCTTTAAAGGCTCCCAACCAGACCTGGGGAGGCAGCTCAGTCAGTAATGTGCTTGTAAGTAATGTGCTGAGTCTGTAATACCACAAAGGTCTCGGGGCTCACTGGCTAGTCGGTCTAGCTTACTTGGTGAGCTCCAGGCCAATAAGAGACCCTGTTTCAAAGGAGCTGGATGGCATCTCTGAGGATGACGCCGAAGAGTGTCCTCTGGCCTTGCCACATGCATCTGCATAAGCGCGCGCGCACACACACACACACACACACACACACACACACACACACACACACATGCCCAGCATGCATCAGAAAAAGGCTCACAACCGTGCTTGCTGCTGTTTTCTCCCTCCAAGGCTTTCCCTCCCTCCCATCCTGCCTGGGGCTACAATGGAGCCACAGTCTGTTTTCATCTCACCTCCACCTACAGGTGCACCTGAGTGATCTCTGCCTCTATCTTCTGGTTAGAGGAAGCTCCAGGGGGCCTGTGTGGGCTGCAGGGGAGGGATTCTGGTCCCCTGTTGTGTGATTCATTTATGCCCTGTCCTAGATGTGCCATTTCTGTAATGTGATGGGTTGCTACTGTACACTCCAGACCTTATCATGACTTGACAGCTTTAGCAATACCCTGCTGGTGAGAGACAACTGCAATTTCATAATTACTTGATGTCTGCCCTACAGTCTCTGTGAGGGCTCAGCAGTATATCAGAAGCTGCTGCTGCTGTTGCTGAAACAGGGTTCCATTATATAGCCCTTGGCTATTCTGGAGCTCACTATGTAGATTAGGTTGGCCTAGAACTCGCAGACATCTGCCTGCCTCTGCCTCAAGAATGCCGGGACTAGAGTGGTAGTATGTGCCGCCACTCCTGGTAGAAGGTTCATTTGGAATGTGTAGTTCTTGGATGCAAAAGGCAAGGCCTAGCTAGAGGTGTATGCTCTGTATCTCCTATCAGTGCTGTTCAGAGACTATTTGTATCCCTATCTCCATGGATACCTCTAACACTGAAGCAGTGAGCAGAGCTTTTTACTCTGCAACCTGGTCCTGATGCAGGACCTCTCTTCCCTTCCTTGAAGTTATCAGGCTTCTGACCACTTGATAGAATAGTCTTCTCACTGTGCCTTGTGTTGCCTCTGAAATCCAAACACCTGACATGTGTTACTCACTTAACCATAGGTACAATAACTTGTACCTCAGATGGGCTGTCATAACAAGTCTCCCCAGACTCCCTAAAACCTTCCAGACAGAAATATGACTCTGTCGGGTTTATCTCCATCCTCCCACAAGTATGAGTTTTATTAGGAAATTCAACATGACACGACATATTCCTGTTTTCCCAAATGCATGATGTCACTGTGGTAGACTAGTGTGCCTTCCACAGAAAATCAAAGCCACCTTTGATTGGCATGCTGTATCCTAATGAATGACAGAGGATGCCATGGCCTTGGGACACACAACAGGCGATGAATGCGACTGTTCTTCCCATCTATGTGCCAACACTTTCCCATTCTCCTCACTGATGTCACTGAAAGAATACGTTGGCAGAGTTGAAGGCAAATGGAAGATGCTGGACTGATGTAGTCAACGAAGATGCTTCATCCAGATAAGCATGACACTTAAGCTAACATGTCCTAAGGGACCTTTGTAGAAACAACTACAAGAGACCCCATGGTGGGTGGAATGAAGACTACCACCCCATGTCTTTTATGTCTTCAAGAATGACATTAATTTCTGAGCCCAAATTGCCAACCTAAACATGAACTAAATAAGTGGTTTTGACTTTAAAGCTACTATTTGGGGCATGGCTGTCATGAAGCAAAAGCCACATTTGGCACACAGGCTGAAAATAAAGAAGAGAGGAATATAGAAGAACGGGATTTAGGAGTGTTCTAGTTTGCTTTCTGTTGCTAATAGAACACTCTGACAAAAGTAACTTTGGAAGGAAAGGGTTTATTTGGCCTACAGGTTACACCCCATCAACAAGGAAACCCAAGGCCAGAGGAACTCAAGGCAGGAGCTTGAAGCAGAAACCATAGAGAAACATTGCCCACTTCCTCCCTTACCTCCTTACTGGCTGGCTTCCTGGCTCCCCTTCCTACAAAACCAAAGCCCATCTGACCAGGCATGGCATCAGCATACCTAGGGAATGATGCCACCCACAGTGGACATTCTTCCCACCTCAATTAACTTTTTTTTAAAGATTTATTTTATTTATTATATGTAAGTACACTGTAGCTGTCTTCAGACACTCCAGAAGAGGGCGCCAGATCTCGTTATGGATGGTTGTGAGCCACCATGTGGATGCTGGGATTTGAACTTATCACCTTTGGAAGAGCAGTCGGGTGCTCTTACCCGCTGAGCCATCTCACCAGCCCCCTCAATTAACTTAATAATCAAGATAATCCCCACCTCCAGACATGCTGGAGGATCATTTTCCAAATGATTCTAGAGTCAGTCAAGTTGAAATTGACACTAACAGTCACAGTTGTTAGCCACCAAGGACTTTACTAAGTAATTTTCTTACCTCCATTTCACCACTCTGCTTTCCATACCCAACCTGGTCCCTGTGTTTCAGGCCACTCATTAGGTAGGCCTGCTTCCTGGATCTTAGAAAACAGTGGCCTGGGAAGAATGTCTGTCCTGTGCCAGGCCAGGCCCCGCAGCACAGGCCATGTGTTGTGGCCTGCAGCCATTGCTGTCCCAAGCTGAGTGTCCCCTGCTGCAGCCCTATCTCCTTTCCCCACTGTCCCACAGTGGGGCAAAGCTTCCTTCTAAGTTGCCCTCGATACTCTCTGATGCAGTCTCTCCCACAGAGGGACTGACCACAGCATTCTATCATCAGTCCCATTTGCCCAGGGCTGAAGGGTTCTGGGGCAGTAGCTACCACTACTAGAACCAGGAGTTTCCTTGGTAAATCTGGGCAGAGTGGTAAGATTGGCCCATGTGACTGTCCAAACCAGTAATGACCACAGAGAGGTGGCATGGCCATGACTCGGTCAAATTAATAAGGATTAACGCCCAAGGGGCTAGAGACGGGGTTAGCTTTCCTGAACATGGCACTGTGAGCAACCAAACAATAAGGCTTTCTTACGGTGCAGTAGAAGAGAGAAAACCCTTGAGTGTGCAATCAACATAAGTGATTATTATGGGGTATCACTATAATTGTGTTATGATTATTAAATGAGATATAATCATTCTCTCATGCTGTTGCTGTAAAGATTAGACAAAATGACTTATGACATGCTTTGCATAGAGAACCAATAATAGTCTTTTTTTATTAAGCACTTACTGTGTCCGAAACTCTGCTCTAAAAGCAATTGTGCATAACATGTGTTCTGTCACACAGCATACAATGTCCCAGGGAACAGAAATGCAAGCTCCATTTTACAGGTGTTCTGGGAACATTAAGAGACAAAACAGCTAGCAAGCAGAGCCAGGACTCAACCAAGGTCTGACAGTGTGATGCCCCCTTTTACACACACACACACACACACACACACACACACACACACACACACACACACATGTTTATACTCAAACACAGACATCCACACAGCATCACATTTGCACTGACATGCTCACATACACTCAAACATACGGTATCACACTCACATTTTCACATGCTCACACATAATCACATATGCTTATTCATATCCACCCATGCATGTACACACTTACTCTAAGACTCATATTTGCACACACACAAAGATGCACATTCACATATACTCACATAAACACATAATATGCTTAGACACATTCATTCACATACATGGCCACATAGGCACTCATACATTCTCATACACACTCCCACACATACTCAGTGTGTCCACACTCTCATGATCACCCGCACACACCACACTATTACAGTTGCATACCACATACAAACACAGCCACACACACAACCACACATAGGTACATAATCACACAGTTATGTGCACACTGACACACTCACAGACATATTTCCATACATGCAGTCACACATGAATATTCTTACACTTAATCTTTCACACAGCCATGCAGTCACACATGTACACACTTATAAATATTCTTATTATGTGTACACACATTCACACTCACAGTCATATACTCATACTTACACATCAACACTCACAATTATGTACACACTCATAACACTCACATTTTCAAGTATATAAAACACTTATACATATCCTAATGCAATTCTCACACTCATATTAACACACATGCTCACTTATGAATGCAACTCTCACACAAAAGCTAACACACACTCACAAGCACTAATAGTAACACTCACAAATGTGCTTTCACACACACATTCCTGTCACAATCAAACACGCATGCTTATACAGTTGTGTGCAATCACACTAACATAATCACACACTCATGTGTAGTAAGTTCACATATGCAAACACGCTCATGTTCACACTCAAAGTCTCACACCCATGCATACCCATGCCAACACAGTAACAAACACTTATGTGCACACCCATGTGGTTGCACAGTCATTCACACTTCCACGCTCTTGCCATGCTGTCACCCACTCACACTTGTACACTCAGATCCACAGATTCACACACTCACGTTCACACAAATTTGAACATGCACACACTCACACTCAGTCACATACACAGTGTCACATACACTCAGATTCACCTTCACAACGTCACATGAGCCCCACACCTTTATACTCACACTCCTACAGATTCACACATGTACACTTTCAGAGTGTCCCATGGGGCCATCGTTGACAGACAGAACATGGACGAGTAACTGATGTTAAAGGCATGGTCACGTGACCCGTATCTGCCCTCACAGCAGTATCCAGTATCCCCAGCCCCATAGTGTGATTCCAGGACTATAGACTTAGACCAAAACACTATGATAAGGCTTTCTTCAGAGTCAGCAAAATGAGCACCTGTCACAATATGCTTGAAGGACATTGGTGGCATTTTCCAGTCATAGTCAACCAGGCAGACACTTCAAGTCTTCTTTTAAATGTTTTTGTTGTTGATGATGCACAGGTAGCTGAGCCATTTAATAATCCTCCATCCCATCTGTGCTTATATTTAAATTTTCATACACTGCTTGCTTTCATCACTCTGGCTTGAAATCCTGCTCAGGCTGCATTCTTATTGGAAATCACGGAACCAGCATTACTGAGAATAGTAGAGCGAGTTCGTGCTCCATAAGTAAATGAACCACAGCTAAGACATTGTCCTCATTAGGGTTACAGCTGCTGCGATGAAACCACGGCCCAAAGCCACTTGGGTTATTTGGCTGACACTTCCATGTCCCTGTTCATCACCAAAGGATGTGAGGACAGGAACTCAAGCAGGACAGGAACCTGGAGGGAAGAGCTGATGCAGAGGCCATGGAGGGATGCTGCTTACTGGCTAGCTCCCCATGCCTTGCTCACACTGCTTTTGTGTGGAATCCAGGGCCACCAGCTCAGGGTGGTGACAACACCCACAATGGGCTGGGCCCTCCCACACCAACTGCTACTTAAGAAAATGCCCAAAGGCTTGCCTACAGCCCCATCTACAGAGGCATTACCTCAGTTAAGGCTCCCTCCTCTCCAATAACTCTAGCATCTGTCAAGTTGACATAAAACTAGACAGCACAGGCATGTTCAGAGTATCTCATAAAGTGATATTCTACTAACTGCAGTCAAGTCAGACTAGGCCAGCAAAAGTGCTGCCTTAGTTTCTCTGCCTGTCGCTAAGACAAAAGCATCCTAAGGGAGAAGGGTTGTTGGCTGTCAGCTCACAATTCTAGGTTAGAGCCCGTCACTGTGGGAAAGTCTCATTGACTTCAAGGGAGCGGAGACTTGAAGCAGCTGGTTTTATGACTTTCCCCACCTAGAGTGGAGAGCAATTCATACACCACCCCAGCACTCAGCTCTTTCCAGCCTTTTCATTTGGTCCAAGACCCAGCTCATCCACATCCAGGGTTGGTTGTCCATCTCAGTTAACCTGGTTAAGAAACCCCCTCACAGGCATGCCCATAGGCCAACACAATCTAGAAGATTCCTCTTTGAGACTCACTTCCTAGGTGATCTGCCCACCACACCCCACAGCTGGAAAAGATGGCTCTCAGCTGTCTCTCTCTTCTTCCCTCTGGTCCAGCTGTACCCCATGACCTCAGTCTTCTCACTGGCTTCCCCCACCTTGTCTATTCCTCAGAGCCACTGAAACCAAGTGTCACAAACTGGGCGGCTTCAAGCTTATGGAATCGGTGGTGAGAATCAAAAGCTAAAGTCATGTGAGAGGCGTCCTGCTCTCCCTAAAGGAAGAGCTTCCCTCTCTTCCTCCAGCCCCCCTACAGCCCATCGCTTTCCTCACTTATGTCTTGGTTTGCTTCCTTCTGCCATAGCAGAATGCCTGAGGTTTCTGTGACAAACTACTCACAGAAGTAATTCAAGGAAGAATTGGTTTTGGTTCACAGTTCAAGGGTGCTGTCCATCGTATGAAGGAAGGGGTGAGGCAGGAGCAGGAGACAGAAGTCACATGACATCTCCAGGCAGGTCTCAGAGATGCCGGGGCTAAACTCACTTTCGTTCTGCGTAGGCAGTCCACGATCCCAGCCCCCCTCCCCAGGGTGGTGCTGTCTAAGGTAGAAAAGTCCCTCAGACAGGCCTAGGGGCTTGTTTCCAGGTGATTCAAGATCCTGTCAAGTTGACAATCCATCATACTTGTAATTCACAGAACTGCATTCAGCTCCCACTTCTGGAGGCTGACAAGTCCCAGGTCAAGGGACTGGCATTTGACAAAGGACTCACCCTACATCATCTCATGGCCAACGCCAGAAGGCAAGGAAGTATGAAGGCAGGGTGACACCCTGCCTTTTTATTTTTGTAGACAGTCTCCCCATGTAGCCTGTGTGAGGGCTTCCTGCCTCAGCCTCCAGAGAGCTGGGATTATAAAAGCATGCGGTAACACGCCCGGCTCATAATCACTTTGATAATGAACATTCTTGGAAAAATGAGCCCATCCCTGGAACAGTGGCACCCCCCCTCTCACCTGACCCATCCCCCCTGGGGGATTAAGTTTCAGCGTAGGAACTCTGGGCAGATTCAGTTGTTCCTGTCGTCACATGGTCTTCCTCCTGTGCCTCTCTGCCCCTCTTTCTATAAGGACACTAGTCATTGGATTTAGGACCTACTCTCACCCACTGTGACCTTATATTGTGAGCATATTGCCACTCTATTGCCACACAAGGGTCATGTTCATCAGAACAGGAGGCAGGGACTTGAGTGTATCTGAGGGGACACAACTCAACTTCCAATACTGTCTTGGTCACTCTTCACGTCTCTGTTTCTGTGACAGAAACAATCATGCTTGTAGACCTTTCTGGTCACGGTCACTTGGCTCCATCATGGTAGCAGGAACAAATGGCAGAAGAAATTCTTTGCACCATCTCAGCACAGCAGGAGGGTTAATGTGTTTCCAAGAATCTGCTAATGACCTATTCCTCCGGCTAACCTCCTCATCTAAGGGTCTCGAAGTCCTTCGAAATGGTATCCGTTTTGGGAAGTCTCCCAAACTATCTTTCAGTATAGGAGCCTTTTGGAGGGACACTTCAACTCTAGACCTCAGCAGACACCCTCCAACCTGATGCTATAAGAACTCAAAACTCTTCTGCCCTTGAGTCTAAAGCCAAAGTCATCCTGGAAGCTCCCTTCAGACCCTCTAGCCTTGCCTGAAGCTGCAGTTATACCAGGTTCCCAGAAACGCCTCTTCAGGAATCCCTGAAGTTCAGACAGCTGCAGCTCTGACAGTGAAGTCTCTCATGCCCCCTCTCAGCTAATCAACACAAGCCTGCACAAGGTTTATTCTCTTTTGTGTGTATGCGTGCATGCACATATGTGAGCATGCATGTGGAGGTCAGAAGATAAAATTAGGAGTTGTTCCAAGGAATCTACCGGTCTCCACTTTCCCACTGTTAGAATTAAAAGCATGAATGACTGTGGTCAACTTAAAAAAAAAAGTTACGGAAATCAAACTCAGTTTCTTGTTCTTACAAAGCAAGCCCTTTACTAATGGAGCCATCCTCCCAGCCTCCAGATGTGTGTGAATACTTCCATTTGTAAAGGAGGAAATCAAGACCCAAACCAAGCAAGGTGATGGCCGAGCAGGGATCTGAACTGGGTCTGCCCGACGCTGGGATCCGCACAGCATTCTGCCCAGCTGTCAGGAGGACCAATGGGGACCTCACCTAGCAACTAGGAAGAGTATCCTGGGAAATTTTGAAAAGAATAAGGAAGGACACTAAATCAGGAGACTGGTTTGTTTTACATTTGTTTGTTTGTCTATTTAGTGGGGGCAGGGCCACGCACTAGGGCACGCTTGCAGAGGTCAGAGGACAACTTGCAGGAGTCAGTTCTCTCCTTCCATTTTGTGGGTTCTGGGGATCAAAGTTAAATCATCAGGCTTGGCAGCAGGTACCTTTAACCATTTAGCCATCTTGCTACCCTGGGCACCTGGTGTGTGTGTGTGTGTGTGTGTGTGTGTGTGTGTGTGTGTGTGTGTTTTGTTTGTTTGTTTTGTTATATTTTGTTGGGTTTTGTTTTGATTTTTTTTGTAATTAGTAGAAGTCAAGGAGAGAAAAAAATATCACAGACTACTCGAGTAGATGGAAATGGGAGCTTGGGGATAGCTTTCATTCAGGGGGAGTTTTCCATTGGTGATGTTTTCAAATAGATTTGATGGCAATATAATATAAATCTGGTTAGCTTCCTATGCCATGTCTATATGCCTTACTTTTTCTAAAAAAAAAAAAAAAAAAAACATTTGGTCTCCCAGAGCCTGTGCTGTACTAGAAGCTAGTTTGTTTTGATTGACGCTAGAGCCAGTCACGCAGGCCTGACTCTGCCATGAACATGATTTCTTCTGCTGGACGTCTGGCTGCTCATCACGCAGATACAAGCTTGTGGAGCAGGCTATTATCTTGTGCTGAATGGAGTGACTCTTGCATGGCCACGATCACCGCCAAGATTTCCCCAAAGATATGTGGGGCCAGCCCAGCTTCCTCGGGAGATACAGTCACTCAGATTGGATTTTTAATAATAGTGACTGTATTTCATTTTAACATTCAGTGACTCTGCTGAACACGCACTGTCTCATGTTCCGTGTAAGCGCCAAGGATAGAGAAAGAAACTTACTCTCCCACTCAAGCAGCTCAGGCCGGATTGGAGGAACAGTTGATTACAATCAATGGTCTCTCCGTGCTTCCAGAGGACAGCATCAGCCAGCATTCTTAGCTTGCACACCATACAATATGAAGCAGACAGAGGGAGGTAGGCTCAGTGCTTCTGCACATTCAAACCCAGCAGGGCCAGGGACAGCATGGCCACATCACCTCTGGAACTCTGGTGGAAATGACATCACTATTCTGCCACCTGTAACTTGACACTTATGTGAGGTACCTCATATGAGAGACTCCTCCATGATTGTCCTCAGACTTCATCACAGCTGCTCCCTCAAGGATTCTGCCTCCCCACTCCAGCCTTCTGTGCCCATGATGCTTCTGGCGGGAACCTAGGCCACACAGGCAACCCAAGACATAGGGCAGTTTGGGAAATGTCATCGCCGTCTTGAAATCCCAAGTTTGAGTCTAAGACTGATGACTTGGGAGACAAAGCTTGGCTAGGTGTGGTGGTGGCGGTGGCGCACACCTTTAGTCCCAGCACTTAGGAAGATCTCTTAGTTTGAGGCCAGCCTGGTCTACAGAGTGAGTTCCAGAACAGCCAGGGCTACATAGAAAAACCCTGCCCCTGGGGTAGCATTGGAGTGAGAATCCAAACCCTATCAGTTCTTGGAGGGGATGCCCTAGGTAGTCATATGACCAACCTGCACGTCAGCTTCCTGACCCATATAAGGGAGTCACAGACACTAAATGAGACAAACACAAGAGGGTGCTCATTGCAGCTTTAAATGCATGTTGCTTGGTGAGACCCCCCTCCCTCCTTCCTACCCCAAACCTGAGTCTTTTGCTCCACCCTGGCTCCAAACACCTTTGATGGTACCTCTGGAGGCCACGGGAGTCCTGGGAGATGGCTCAGGAGGCCTTGGAGCACTCACATTAGAAACTCATCCTGCCTTCCCTGTCCTTTCTTCCTCTTTCTACAACTCTAATACCCATCCCAGGCCAGATTCCAATCCCAGTGCAGGCTCCCAGCAATTCATGCAACACCAGAACTTGAGCTGAACCTAGACTTGTGAGCAGGTGGAGCCCTCAGGCACTGTCTATACAGGGTCTCTCCCCCTCAAGGCCCTGAATTTCTATCTGACTCTGACACAGGGATAAGGGGCTGTTGCAGGATCCTAGGCAGCCAGTATTTCCAGGGGTAGACATCCTTCATGTTGAGCTCTGGAGGATGTGAACCTCTACCCAATAGGACCAGGACACCCCTAGTCATCTGGACCAGAACGCAGATGGGATGCTGTTACTCTTTCTGTAGACCTGCTTTGGAGCTTCTGTCCAAGCTTGTCAAGATATACTAATTTCTCCCATGGGGCTTTGTCCTTGTAAACTTTTGTAAGGAGGCATAACTCACACGGTAGCAAGCCAGCATCCTTTAGGCTCTTTAGAGTACTGAGCAGACACGCAACCATTTCAGCTGAGCCTGCCAGTCAGGTGATCACTCTCTAAGGATTGAACAAGTGGGTCAACCTCCCTCATTCATTATCTACAAATGTATTCATCTATTCATTCATGTGGACTCACCCAAGCCATCCACTCATTAGCCTCTTTATCCAGTCACTCGGTCTTTCTGGTGCTCATTCATTCCGAGTGCACCGACTCATTCACCCGTGAGCTTACTACTTCAATCACTTTGCTGATTTCTTCTTCAAGTGTTATTTATCTGCCTGCCCACCCACTTCCTTCCTCCCTCACTTGGTAAGCATGTAGAGGCCTTCTGCAGGCCAGGAATCAGGGACTCTCACTCTCTGAAGCAGCTAAGGCC
>CACVCL010022078.1:0-48820 GCA_902729485.2 Mus minutoides | reverse complement strand
CCGCTCGCTCCAGCCAGCCCCACTCACCCCCCCCCCTTGTTCCAGCCAGCCCTGCTCGCTCCAATTGGCTTCACTTGCTCCCCGTTCGGCCCCACTAGCTCCAGCCGTCCCCATTCGGCTCCACTCGCTCCGGTTGGTCTCTCCGGTCCAAGGATTCATTTCTTATTATTCTTCATAAGTACGCTGTGGCTGACTTCAGACGCACCAGAGGAGGGCGTCAGATCTTGTTATGGGTGGTTGTAAGCCACCATGTGGTTGCTGGGATTTGAACTCATCACCTTTGGAAGAGCAGTCCGGTGCTCTAACCCACAGAGCCATCTCACCAGCCCGAATTGTTTATTCTTCAAAATGCAAATAGAATCAAGGATGAAACCCTGTCTTAGCAGAAAGTATTTCATTTACAAAGAATTCAATGCCCTCTTCTAGATTCATACACATGGTGCAGAAGACATCCATACACATAAAGTCAATCTTCCACACACAGGCACACAAATAAAATCACCACATCATCCACAGGAATGAGATGGCCGGGTGTGGTGGCACACGCTTTTAATCCCAGCACTCAGGAGGCAGAGGCAGGCGGATTTCTAAATTCAAGGCCAGCCTGGTCTACAAAGTGAGCTCCAGGACAGCCAGGGCTATATAGAGAAACCCTGTCTCAAAACACCAAAAACAACAACAAAACAAAACAAAACAAAAAAAAAAAACCCTCAATTTCCACAGCACCCACGTGGCTGCTTATATCTATTTTTAGTTGTAATTCTAAGGAATCTGAGACGCTCTTCTGACTCCCTGGGCACCAGGCATACATACAATGCACAGACACTCAGACAAAAAACATACATATAAAATCCAGTAAATAAATGTCTAAGAGTCTAGTCTGAGGGAGAATGCCCTAAGACTGGGCAGGAAGAGAGGCAGGTGGGTCTCTGTGAGTCATGGTAAGTTCCAAGCCAGCCAAGGCTACACACTAAGAAAAGCAAAAAATAAAATAAAATAAAAATATATCAGCTCTCAATTTAGAAACTAAAATGCAAAGTCTTATTTTGGCAAAAATATTACAGTGAGGGAAGATGGTCTAGATGAATTCTGGGACAGCGGCTGAACCAACCCACAGCATGTGCAAGAACCATCTGGTCAGGACAGGGCTGCTGAAACGCTCACTATATTAAAGGTTCATCTCTTTACGAAGCCCTCTCAGATGTACAAGCCCCTCTGTTCTTTTCTGTCGTTAGTGTTTTTCAGTTTGGAGGGATTTGGGGGGGGGTGGTTGGAGGTGGAGGGTGGGGACAGTGTTGAGACCGGGTTTCTCTATATAGCCCTGGCTGCCCTAAACTCTTCTATGTGGACCAAGCTGGCCTTGATCTCAAGAGATCCACCTACCCCTATGCTGGGATTAAAGGTATTCGCCACCATGTCTGGCTTCTCTGTTCTTGTGTCTAACTACAGTACACAGCAGTGGTATCTATCTGGCACTAGCTAGAACCCAGAGAACTGTTTCTTGGTCTTTTTATTAACCGGAACTCATTATTAAATGTGTTACTGCCTAAGACCCAGGAGCGGAGAGGTAAATGAGAAAAGTCCCCTCTTCTAACCCTAGTACCACAGAGATACACAGACTTCCCAGGTAAGGTGGTGCCCACCAGGGAGGGTAAGGAACAGGTCTGAAGCCAGAGGCCATCCTGTGCTTCACCATGAAGACCCATCTCAAAAAAAAAGTTTGCTGGTTATCCTCTGAAGGGGCCATTTCTCTAGAAAGCAGAACATGTGTGACCCACTGAGAGGCAGTGCACACTTGACGACAAGTATCTGAAGGTCTTGTCTGTTTACACTCTAAGTTCCTGAAGAACTAACCTATAAACAGGACTTTTCTGCTGTGACATGAACGATCAGAATTGAAACCTACCCACGCCCCCACAGAAGGAATATTCACTTTCATACAAGAATCTCTTGAGAATGATGTGTTACCCCTATGTGCATCCAATTGTGCCAGGAAGTGAGACATAGAAGAAAAGGGTTGGATCCTGTAATATGGAGATGCATGTATGGAATCCCAGCATCTAAACCCGGGAGGCTGAGGCAGGAGGCTCTCCCTAATCACGGGGCTTTAGAATAACAGCTCTTTACATGATCCCAATCAAGCAGGTAAAATGTCAGTAAAGCGATACCAGATGCGAGCTCCAGAGAACTATGAAAAATCAACAAAACCCTACCCAAACCCATGGGATGAGATCCAGAAAGCTGCCAAGAGTACAGAGGCAAGGGGAAGGTGGGTTCCAGTAACAGCTCAGCTGGGCAAGGTGGGGAAAGCCTGTAGTCCCAGGAGGCAGTGGCAGTGTAAGGCTCTAAGACAACCTGGTAGGTAAACCTACTGAGTTCCAGGTCAACCAAGGCTAAACATTGGGACCTTGTCTCCAGAAACCAAGCCAAAACAAACTCCATGGACAAAGAGCTAAATTAAATGTGGGAAATGCACACAATTATTTAGCAATCAAAAGGAATGAAATGCTAATGACACAGATAAGCCTTGAAACTCTTCATTTACATGTTACATCCCAGAATATCTAGAGAAGGAAAACTAGGTAAGGGCTGGAAAGATTGTGAGAGAGGAGTAATAATGGACACAACAGTTCTTGTGTGTGTGTGTGTGTGTGTGTGTGTGTCTGTCTGTCTGTCTGTCTCACTCTTTAACTCGAGATAAAGAATAGCTGTCTAACAAAACCAAATTCAACTGGTTGTGAAGGCAGCAGACTATTATATTACCTAGCACAGACCAGGCAGAAATAGGATAGAGCCGTCTCTTGTCTGTAACATCCATTGCGTATAACAGCGTAAAAGAATTAGAATTCACAACTCCAAAGTATGATAGAATGGGCATTCAATGTAATTGAAAGAAAAAGCAATGGGGAGGGATATTATGGTGATCAAATTAATCTACCTAGAGCACAAATGAGTTTTGAAGCCTTTTTTGTTTGTTTGTTTGTTTGTTTGTTTTTCGAGACAGGGTTTCTCTGTATAGCCCTGGCTGTCCTGGAACTCACTTTGTAGACCGGGCTGGCCTCGAACTCAGAAATCTGCCTGCCTCTGCCTCCCAAGTGCTGGGATTAAAGGCGTGCGCCACCACAAGATGATGCTGAGTGGTGAGAGCCAAGGTGGCAGGAAAGAAAGAAAGAAAGAAAGAAAGAAAGAAAGAAAGAAAGAAAGAAAGCAAGCTAGCTAGCTGAGCACAGCTTTCCAACTAGCTCAACCAACCGCACTCAGCAAACAGGGGAGCCGCCACTGAAATCCGGGCAGTTCAGCTCCAGGACAGATCCTAGGTCCTGACCACTTGACGATACTGCCCTTCAGCCATGGTCCATCCCAGGTTCTCAAGCGGGACAGTTTAAACAAAACAAAACAAAACAAAACAAAACAAAACAAAACACAGTGTATTGGCAAATGAAGGTGTCTTAAAGGAATCTCCCAAAACGCCCTCCACTCCTCGCTCCTAGGCTGTGTGGGCTGTTATTGATTTGGAGGTACCCATGGTGAGACAAGACTTTAATCCTATCAACTGGGGAGGTTGGAACTCCAAGCCTCCGAGGACAGCCTGGACCCGGCGGTGTGCAGCCGTGAGCTCAACCGAGCCTAGACAAGCCCAGTGCACTGTGCGGAAGCGAACCCAAACAAGATGCTAAACGCGCGGCCCCGGGAGGCACCTCGCGGGCACGGGCCGCGGGGCGCTCCGCCGCTGCCCCGCCGCTGCATGCGCCCGGGTTTCCGGCAAAGCGGCCCCGAGCCAGCCCCGCCGCCGCGGCTGCCCTCACCTGCCGGCCCCATGTACTTGATCACGCCCTGGGTCTTGAACACCTCGCGGGCCGCCAGCAGCGCGTCCTCTCCGTGCGCCGTGTAAAAGTCGCCGCGGTCGAAGAGGCGCACCGTGGTGCTCGGCTTCTCCGGCATGCCCTCAAAGAAGCGCACGAAGCCTGCCTCGGCCGCGCCTTCCAACTGCAGCGTCTCCTTAGGCTGCACCGCCATTTCCGAGCCGCTCCACACCGACACCAGAAGAGCAAAACGCGACCCTGCGCTGGCCGCGTCGTTTCCCGCCTCCCCAACCTCGCCCCCTAAACCGCGTCCGGCCTCTCTGGGCTTGCCCAATCACCATGCAGCGCTGAGCCTCGGTGGGTGGGAGTCTACCACGGGAGCCAATCATAAGCGAGCAAGGCCCCAGCTTCCCGCGAACTCCAGGACTCTAGCTACTGCGCATGCGTCCGACTTGTGGGCACGCCGACCCGCAGACCTGCAAGCCCGCCAGAGGCTACGCTTTCAAGTCCGCGTTGCCTGGTGCCAGGTGGGTGGGTAGCTAGGGTAGGCGGGGTCAGCTAGTAATTTGTTTATCAAATGACCGGAAACATACGAGTGAAATCACAAAGAACTTGTAAACAAAGAACTATCCTATCCAACCCCCCCAACCCAGCCTTGAGTGTGCGAGTATACACTTGCAGTGCAAACTGCCATAGGTAAGATTTCAGGTTTATTCTGCACAGCCTCAGGCAGACCCAGTTTCGCATTTCGCCCATCGGTTGACGAATTCATCCAAAAGACACTTGGCAAGCCTAGTGTGGTGGCTCATGCCCTTAATCCAAGCACTCCGGAGCCTTTTGAGGCCAACCAGGTCTACCAATCGAGTTCCAGGGTAGTCAAGACTACACGGAGAAACCTTGTCTGGTAATAAATAAATAAATAAATAAATAGCCGGGCGTGGTGGCGCACGCCTTTGATCCCAGCACTCGAGAGGCAGAGGCAGGCGGATTTCTGAGTTCGAGGCCAGCCTGGTTTACAGAGTGAGCTCTAGGACAGCAAGGGCTACACAGAGAAACCCTGTCTCGAAAAACAATAAATAAATAAATAAATAAATAAATGACATCTTAGGGGCTCAGCAGTTTCCTAACTTCCTACCTTGAGTTCAGTCCCCAGCACTGGTACAGCTCATTATAACTGGTAACTGCAGATTCTCGGTGTGGGTGGAGGAGGTCAGATACAGACACTTCTTAATTTAAAGAAAAAAAAATTATATATAATGTGGAAACGAGTATGGTGGCACACACTTGAAACCCCAGCTCCCAGGAGGTGGGGTCAGAAGGACCAAAAGCTAAAAGTGGGGCTGGCAAAAAACTCAGTACAGTATTATCCTTGGCTACACAGTTGGAGGTCAATTTGGGCTTGGATGAGACTGCATCCAAGATAAATAAATAAATATCCTGCTTTGAAGTTATAAATAAATAAATAAATTGGATTTCTGTGTAGCAAGACCCTGTCTCAATAAAGAAAAGGGGGGAAAGAGGTAGAGAGGTTGTATCTCACTTTTTCTTATGTGCTAGCGAATGGATGAATGGATGCAGACTGCACACTGTTTTAGAAGTAGGTATACACGCAGAAAGATGGAGAGTAAGAGGTGTAAATTGACAGGAAAAACAACTGCAGGGTTATAAATATTCTTTAGGGCTAATTAACTGATTAAGACGTGATTGTAGGGAGCTGAAATATTGCAAGCCCTGAGCCAAATTATCTTGGGCTAATTTTAGTCCCCTAAAGAGCTACTTATTGCCCACCTCTGTGTTTACTTAACAGCCTTGGGATTATCAGGTATAGTCTTTGTACACACCTCTTAGTTTCTACAGCCTTGATTTAAAACTTTCTTTATTCTTTTCTATAAAATGTCTTGACAGCCATTGAGCTGGCTCTGGGTAAAGGCCTGTGTACCAAGCCTGATGCTCTGGACTCTATGCCTGGGTCCATTGTGTGACAGGTAGGAGAACAAAGGGCTTCATGCTGGCTTTGTTTTTAGGGGTCTGGGAAACAGGTCTGGGAAACATATTGAGTTGGGGGCTTACAGTGGCAAAGACCTTTAGCATTTAGGATATAGGCCCCAGCAGGTCCCTGTGAAGTTATGGCCCCTTTGATATATGTTG
Organism: Mus minutoides; assembly: GCA_902729485.2. Classification (NCBI taxonomy): domain Eukaryota; kingdom Metazoa; phylum Chordata; class Mammalia; order Rodentia; family Muridae; genus Mus; species Mus minutoides. Next base: position 42,869 of record CACVCL010022078.1, on the reverse strand, counting down.
CGAACTCCAGGGCTACCTAGTGAGACCTCACCTCCAACACTAAAACCCAGCAAAACAAAATCAAAGATGTATTGATTGCCTCACCAAGAATCAAGCCCCAAATAGTGTATGACTTATATTATTTTCAGTCCCTAGATCCATTCTTCATCAGGAACTCATGTTTCTTTAATTTGTCTTCACTGATCACTTTACAATCAATGTATTATTCTCCCTCTCACTCAAGTTCCACATTGACACCAAAATCATTTGCCTAAAGCTTAGCAAACCATCTATTGGGAATTCTGGGTACTGAAACCAGAGTTTCATGAATTACTCACTGTTTAGGTGAGCAGTCGTCACCTGACTATCCATCATCCCTTGTCAGTTATTTTTTGCTGTGTGTTTCTGAGACAGGGTCTGACTACGTAGCCCTGGCTGTCCTAAAACTCTGTGGATCAGGCTGGGCTCTTTCTCATAGGGATCTGCCTGCCTCTGCCTCATGAGTTTTGCTCATTTAATTTTAGAAATTTATATCCTTGGCCCTTTCCCTTTAGTTTTGAGAAGGGTCGCTTTAAGTTGCACAGGCAAACTGCAGTCCTCTATCCTCAGCTTTCAGGTGTTTGCCACCAGACCTGATTTACTGATCCTCTCTCATGCTGCGTAGTGACCTAGTTGAAGGTCTAGTCTGTATTTCTTCTCGTTTGTTTGTATTGAGATAGGTACAGAACGCCCGCAGGCAGGAGATGGTTGAATCTAACTAAGGCCGCTGCCAAAGTGGTTAGTGATTCCACAACTTGGTGGGGAAAAAGAACCCAGCTGGAGTTAAAACTGGTAATGACTTATAAAGGAGTTTATAAGTCATCTATATGTACATATCATTGGCAAATTAAAAAAAAATGTTAAAACAACTTCTCAAAACAGACACGTGGTTGTAATCTCAACAGTTCAGAAATGTGGTCCCCCTCCTCCATGCCGGCTCCAGGCTGGGAGTTCAGACCTGATGCTCATGAAGGCGTGCCACAGGAAGCCACATACAGTTTGGCCCTCCAGCTAGGCTGCATCCTTTGGTTATGCAACTACCACCACCTGCCTCCAAGTCTCTGCTGCCCGGCCTGCCCAGAGCTGCCCAGATGTTCCAGGAAGAAGACGGCGGCTCCACATGGTCTCCAAGATTTTTAACTTCACATATGCCTACTGCTTGGGGACATTTTATTACCATTTCTAAAGTTAATGGATACAAAATGAAGAACATGAGCTGGCCGTCAGCCTTGGCATAGAAAAGTGGCCAGTCTTAAATAATAGCAGCCCAGGCTGGCCTCAAACCCCATCTATAGCCAAGGCTCACCTCCTGCCCTGCTGCCATTTTTCTGTGTGGGATTCTGTAAGGCCGCCTGCGGCTTACGCTATCTGGGTTCCTGAGGAGGTGGTCGGAGCTGTATAGGAGTGAACGGTCGAGAGAAATAATGGAGGCCAAGATAAAATTTTCTGATCAAGGCCCTTAGGTTTAATGCTTAGAGTCTTAGGTTATAGCAAGGCTTCCCATCCACCCCGCCATCCCATTCCCAGGGCCCCTGGCAGCCTGAGAAGCCGAAGACCACTGGGTGACCCACCCAGGCGCCTGACTCATTGTTTAAGGGACCAGGAATGTTTGCCAAAGATAGGCTGTAACCCCTCCACCAAAGATGAGCTATATGATGTTTACTCAGCTTCCACATCCCTTGTGGAATGCTTGCCAAAGATAGCCTATAGCCCTTGCATCAAAGATGAGCTGAGACTCAGCATCCCCATTCATATGGTATTTACTCAGATTCCCCATTCTTTGTGATCTTATCCTCCCCTTTCTTTGTGTTTTATTTTTTTCCTTCAAAAACCCCCAATGGCAACTGCTAGGGGTCGATCTCCTCTTCCCCTGTGTGGGTTATGACCTCGACCTCAGCATGCTGACTCCCAAATAAACCTCATGCAATATGCCATCAAGAACGGTTTCTCTCGAGTTATTGGGACGTTGGCTCATCCCAGGACTTGAGCGAGGTTCTCCCTGATATAGGGGTCTTTCATGTGGGGTTTGTCCGGGATTTTGTGGCCACCCCAATCCTTGGAGACCCCTCTTGGAGGTAAAATTCTGACTTTGTCTATGTCTTTGTCTGCCGACTGTGTCTGAATTTGGTACTTTTCGTTTGCAGTCATCAGCGCTCATGAGAGCAATGAACTCCCTGTCCAGGATGGAGGGGAGGTTTACTGACAGACGTGTCAAGAGATAACCAACTGCCACCCTGGGAGATGTCCCAGAAAGTCTGAGGGAACTCCTGGGACGCCTGAAAATTCCCATCTGGGTGCCAAGTTGGAACCTGAATCTCTCCTGGAGAGGAGAGATTTTGTGCCCACTTGGCCATCTGATTCTGTTTTTTGGTTATTGGAGGACTCGCAGGAGGTGGGTCCTGGTAGCGTCTCCATAGTCTTTTTGTGTGTCTTGTTTGTCTCCCTGTACGTGACTCTGACAATGGGACAGACTATTAGCACTCCCCTTGGACTAACTCTTGACCATTGGACTGAAATTAAGACTAGGGCTCACAATCTGTCCTTAGATGTCAGAAAGGGATCCTGGAGAACTTTCTGCTCTTCAGAATGGTTAACTTTTGATGTTGGTTGGCCAGCAGAGGGCACACTTGATTTGATTGTGATTTCTGCTGTTAAAGATATTGTTTTGCAGAAGAGACCTGAGTCTCACCCCTACCAAGCACCCTATATTCATGTCTGGGAAAACTTAGCACAGGATCCCCCCATCCTGGTTGAAACCTTGGATTCAAAAAAATAAGCTGGGATCCCGAGTCTTAGCTCTCCGTGACTCAGAAGTAAAAACTAAGGCAAAAATGACAGGGCCTGAACCACAACCCTCGGCTTCTCCTAAGATCTATCCAGAGATCAAGGAACCTCCAGAATGGCTTAACACCCTACCCCCATATCCCCAACCGACACCACCTCAGATCCTTTAACAGGGTGCCATTGGAGGAGCAACAGAGGGACCAGCTGCCGGAACCCGAAGCCAATGAGCCCAGAGCCCAGAGGGACCGGATTCAACTACCGTGCTGCCTCTACGTACTTACTGCCCCCCACCAGTGGACCCTGGACAACTGCAACCCCTTCAGTACTGGCCTTTTTCCTCCTCTGATATCTATAATTGGAAGGCAAACCACGCCCCTTTCTCTGAAACCCCCTCTAGCCTGACTAATGTAGAGGAATCTCTCATGTTCTCTCATCAGCCCACTTGGGACGATTGCCAGCAGCTTTTACAGGATCTTTTTACCACCGAGGAAACGGAGAGGATTCTGCTGGAGGCACAAAAGAACATGCCGGGGACCAGTGGACAACTGACACAACTCCAGAATGAAATAGATACAAGCTTCCCCCTGACTCATCCTAACTGGGACCTAACGGGCCGGAAGGTAGGGAGCGGCTGACAATTTTTCACAGGGCCCTGGTGGCTGGCAGGTGCCCCACCAATTTGGCCAAGGTAAGAGAAATACTACAAGAGGAAAAGGAACCCCCCCCCCCAGCTGTGTTTTTAGAGTGCCTCTTAGAAGCATACAGGTGCTACACCCACTTTGATCCTACATCAGAGGGCCAGCAGGCAGCAGTAGCCATGGCCTTTATTGGGCAGTCTGTTTCTGACATTAGGAGAAGGCTACAATGCCTAGAAGGCCTGCAGATGTTGTCTTTGCAAGACATGGTTAAGGAAGCAGAGAAAGTGTACCATAAGAGAAAGACTGAGGAAGAAAAAGAAGGAAGAGAGAATAAGGAGGCTGAGGCAGGAGAAGATAGATGAGATAGAAGGCAGGAAAGAAATTTAACTAGGATTCTGGCCGCATTCGCAGGTGATAAGGAAGTTTATAGAAAAGGTGTAGGAAATAGACAGGGTGCCTGGGCAACACAGGACCGAGAAGACCTTAGAATTCCAAAGGACCTTCACGACCACCTCTAGGTAAAGAAAAGGGATGCACTCGGGAGGCAGAAGCAGGCGGATTTCTGAGTTCGAGGCCAGCCTGGTCTACAAAGTGAGTTCCAGGACAGCCAGGGCTATACAGAGAAACCCTGTCTCGAAAAACCAAAAAAAAAAAAGAAAAGAAAAGGGACACTGGGCAAGAGACTGCCCCAAGAAAAAGACAGACCCCAGACCACCCAAGATTCTTACCCTAGAGCATGATGACTAGGGGAGATGGGGCTCGGACCCCATCTGTGGGGAGCGGGCGCGGCCACATGGGCCAAAGATGGCACCCTGGCTTTATGCTAAAGCCCCGTGACCTTGCTTGTTTACCTCAGTCTCAATCATGCACAGTAAAAGCAGCACGTGTAACTTGTTGGAGAGGTTAGTGCAACATCTCATGATACCATTCTATCAACCAATCCTGCATGCTGCCTTGGATGTGTGCGTCTATGATTGGGTGGTGTGAGGTGACGTGAGTGAATGGAAGAGGATAAGTGTGGACAGTCCCAGAGGATGATATATGATTGAAGATTGATGACTGACAGAATTGATGATGAGCTGGGGAAGCTGCGGGGAAGCTGCGAGAAACGTCCAAATAAAGAGAAGCGGCTGCAGCTGCTCTGAACCTGCTTTTGGAGTCGATGTCGTTTATTCCCACTCTCTGCTGGTAAGAGATTGGGGCTGCGACACCCCTCCCTAAGCCTAGGGTAACCCTATCTGTGGAGGAACCCCTATGGATTTCCTTGTTGATACCGGAGTAGAGTTTTCAGTCCTGAAAGAGCCACTGGGAAAATTAAGAAACAAGAAAAACCATAGTAATCAGGGCCACTGGTCAGAAGCCATACCCTTGGACCATTGATAGGAGAGTTGACCTAGGAAGAAGCCAAGTAACTCATTCCTTCCTCGTCATCCCTGAATGCCCCACCCCATTATTGGGAAGAGACTTACTATCAAAATTAAAAGTCCAAATAAGATTGGCAAGCCCCTGGCCGGGCGTGGTGGCGCACGCCTTTAATCCCAGCACTCGGGAGGCAGAGGCAGGCGGATTTCTGAGTTCGAGGCCAGCCTGGTCTACAAAGTGAGTTCCAGGACAGCCAGGGCTATACAGAGAAACCCTGTCTGGAAAAAAAAAAAAAAAAAAAAAAAAAAAAAAAAAAAAAAAANAGGGGCTGGTGAGATGGCTCAGCGGGTAAGAGCACCCGACTGCTCTTCCGAAGGTGATAAGTTCAAATCCCAGCATCCACATGGTGGCTCACAACCATCCGTAACGAGATCTGGCGCCCTCTTCTGGGTTGTCTGAAGACAGCTACAGTGTACTTACATATAATAAAATAAATCTTTAAAAAAAAAAAAAAAAAAAAAAAAAAAGCAGGGATAGTGAGAGGGGTCCTAACCCAAGCTCTGGGACCATGGAAACGACCTGTGGCCTACTTGTCAAAAAAAAAAAAAAAATGGATCCGGTAGCCAGTGGATGGCCATCTTGCCTAAAAGCCATCGCTGCTGTGGCACTACTTCTCAAAGATGCTGACAAACTGACTCTGAGTCAACAAACTACAGTAGTAGCCCCCCATGCCTTAGAAAGCATTGTCAGAGGGCCGCCTGACCACTGGATGACTAATGCCCGCATGACCCATTATCAGAGCCTCTTACTAACTGAGAGAGTGCAGTTTGCACCCCCTGCTATCCTGAATCCTGCCTCATTGCTACCGGATGCCGATGACTCCCTACCAGTGCACCAGTGTATGGACATCCTGGCAGAAGAAACTGGAACCAGGAAAGACCTCACTGACCAGCCATGGCCAGGTTGCCTCAACTGGTACACAGATGGTAGCAGCTTTATGGTAGAAGGTAAGTGAAAAGCAGGGGCAGCAGTGGTCGATGGGAAACAAACCATCTGGGCCAGCAGCTTGCCTGAAGGGACGTCAGCCCAAAAAAACAGCTGATCACACTCACTCAAGCCTTGCGACTGGAAGAAGGAAAGAATATCAATATCTACGCAGACAGCAGGTACGCTTTCACCACCGCTCACGGACATGAGGCAATGTATGTATGTATGTATGTATGTATGTATGTATGTATGTATGTATGTATGTATTTACTGGTTTTTGTCGAGACAGGGTTTCTCTGTGCAGCCCTGGCTGTCCTGGAACTCACTTTGTAGACCAGGCTGGCCTCGAACTCAGAAATCCACCTGCCTCTGCCTCCCAAGTGCTGGGATTAAAGGCGTGTGCCACCACCGCCAGGCCATGGGGCAATTTATAAGCACTCACATCTGCTGGGAAAGATATTAAAATTAAAGAAGAAATCTTGAGCTTATTAGACACTTACCAATAAAACTGGCCATCATACACTGCCCCGCTCACCAAAAAGGCCAAGATGCCATAGCAAAGGGAAATCAGATGGCTGACCTAGCCGCCAAATAGGCAGCCCAAGGAGCTGATTCTCACGGCTAGAGAGAAAAACAAGGAACCTAAGGACCATTATGAACTCAGAAACACAGGCTTTAGCTACACTCCAGAAGATCAGGAACTGATAAACAAACTACCTGAGATATCGGGGTATACTCCCCATGGAGTGGCAAGGACCCAAGATGGTCGCTCAGTCTTGCCCACCAAGGAAGGGCAACAATATGTAGCTAATTTACACCGGCTCACTCACCTGGGAACTAAGAAGCTCAAGGAAACTGTTAAGAGCTCAAACTACTATGTTATAAAACTGTCCGAGCTGGGTGTGATGGCGCACGCCTTTAATCCCAGCACTCAGGAGGCAGAGGCAGGCGGATTTCTGAGTTCTAGGCCAGCCTGGTCTACAGAGTGAGTTCCAGGACAGCCAGGGATACACAGAGAAACCATGTCTTGAAAAATCAAAAAAAAGAAAGAAAGAAAGAAAGAAATTGCCCCTGAGATCTCCTTTCCAATCTTTGGGGGTTAAATTTTGCTTCCATCACTGTATCCAATAAAGCTTGTGCAAAAGGGGCAGGGGGCCCACACTGGCCACAGCTGTTTTTAACTTTTATTTCTCTCGCAATCATTCTAATTACAAAATATGGGTGAGTTAAGACTCCTAAGCTTGGGCTAGTGAGATGGCTCAGCAGGTAAGAGCACTGACTGCCCTTCCTGAAGGTCTCGAGTTCAAATCCCAGCAACCACATGGTGACTCACAACCACCCATAATAAGATCTGATGCCCTCTTCTAGTGCATCTGAAGACAACTACAGTGTACTTATGAATAATAAATAAATAAATAAATAAGTCTTTGGGCCAGAGCAAGCGGGGTTGACCATATCGAGGTCTGATTTTAAAGCAGGGAAACACATCCCCCACTTTGCCAGGATCTTGTACTTTAGAAGTCAGTCAACTTTTCCTGTAAAGGCTACTATCACTTAGCTCTGCAGCTGTTATCACACAGCAAAAATGAACCACTGTAGCTGTGTTCCATAGCTTTGTCTATATGTCATATGGTTCTCAAAAACGCCCAGTAGCATTCTCCTGGATGTTCTCTTGAGTTTAAAAACACAAGTGTTCATGGCTTTCCCAGTTGCTGCAATGCTGAGGAGAGCAGCTTGCAGAGGGAAGGGTCAGAAGTCCATCCTGGTGGGGCGGCAGGGAGGAAGCAGCTGCTCACAGTGCATCAGTAGTCAGCGGCGATGAAGCTGCCGCTGCCCAGACCACTCTGTGTGCGCAGTCACAGGACGTTTTCTGTGAAGTTCCACATGAAGGGCTGTCTCACATCTCGTAAGAATTAAGTACTCTCGGGGGCTGGTGAGATGGCTCAGCGGGTAAGAGCACCCGACTGCTCTTCCGAAGGTGATAAGTTCAAATCCCAGCATCCACATGGTGGCTCACAACCATCCGTAATGAGATCTGGCACCCTCTTCTGGAGTGTCTCAAGACAGCTACAGTGTACTTACATATAATAAATAAAATAAATCTTTAAAAAAAAAAAAAGAATTAAGTACTCTCGAAAAGCTCCTGTTGGTGCTAAGGGTGTAATACAAAGTGTGTTTCCTGGTAGTGCCAATTAAGCACAGGGCCTCTCACGTGGTAAGCGCATAGTACCACTGAACAACCTCCCCAACCACCCCAATTCTCAGAATATGTTACTGATGGTCAGGGTCTCACTGGGTAGCCTGGAACACTGTGTCTACGTAGCCTGGGCTCGCTTCAAAACCACAATCATCGTGGTGGCGCACGCCTTTAATCCCAGCACTCGGGAGGCGGAGGCAGGCGGATTTCTGAGTTTGAGGCCAGCCTGGTCTATAAAGTGAGTTCCAGGACAGCCAGGGCTACTCAGAGAAACCCTGTCTCTGTCTCGAGAAAAAAAGAAAAAACCCACAATCATGACCTAGCCTCCCATAACACAAGACTTACCCAAGTTTTTTAAGTTTGATTTTTATTTCTTTCAGATAGGCTGTTGGATAGCCAAGGCCAGTCAGTGCCAGACCATATACACAGCAGATCCCTTGGAAACTCTAACCCTCCTCCATCTACCTCCCAAGTACAGAATTACAGGTTTGTACCAGTTAGCAGTGCCAGAGCATTTAGAGATCTATTATCTTATATATGCACATGCTGGAAATTTGATTCAGACAAACTTAGAAACTCATTTTAAAATGTTTTATTTCATTAAAAAAGTTTATTATATACAAGACTCAGGTATATAGAAGGGCAGCCTTAATCACAAAAAAAAATGAGACTAGTCACCGTGTTCTACCGTGGGATGTTTGTGATGCACACACTTTGATAGTAAGCGTCAGCCATCTTAACTTTGCAGGCTAAGCTCTTGAGTTCCACACTGGACCTGCACATATAAGACATCCGTCTAATTTTACGATCGATAATGCCAATGTCAAGCTGCTCGTATTTATGAGTACAAATTTCACTATTACAAATGTGTGGCGGTAACTAACAAAGCAGTAACCCTTCGCAGGTCTTCATCTTCCCCAGGTTTATACATCTGCAGTCCGAGTTCTCCTGCCACTTCCCGTCTGGTGGTCCCGTCCTCAGTTCAGCACTCAGCACGGTTAGGCATTGAGCTCTCTGTGAATCTCACCCATCTCCTTTATCTGAAAGGGAGGAGGAGCATGCAAGGAAACAGGGTCTCTTTGCTTAGAAGCAACAAAGGCCCTAGCTGGCCTCTGTCTCCCTAGTACTGGGATTAAAGGTGGGCATCCTATGCCCAACTCATATGTCTGTCCTAGAACTCACCCAGTAGACCAGGCTGGCCTCGAACTCAGAAATCCACCTGCCTCTGCCTCCCAAGTCCTTTAAAGACGTGCGCCACCACGCCCGGCTGTTTTTGGGTTTTAAAGTTACGTTTTCAGCTGGATGTGGTGGCTAGCACACCTGTAATCTCAGCACTCAGGAGGCAGAGGCTGATGGGTCTCCAAGTCTGCGGCCAGCCTGGTCTACAGAGTGAGTTCCAGGACAGCCAGGGCTATGTAAAGGGACTCTGGCTCTAAATAAATAAAATTTGAGTTTATATTCTCAGTGTTACCCTAGCTGGCCTTTGTCTCCCTAGTACTGGAGTTAAAGGTAAGCATCCTATGCCAAACTCAAATGATTATTATAAACTTGTAGAGACACGGGACATCAGGTTAGCAGTCATACCGGGTTCCTAACATGGCTTCACTGGAATTTACCTCCGCAAGACTCCAAAATCTAAAGCCAGACGCTTCTGCACCGCTTGTCAAGGAAACAGAAAGCAGTATGAAGTGGCCTGTCATGGAACTCATTCCAGACTGTTCCTAAGACTGTTGAGTCTACCATGTGAAGGACTTCAGTACAACTGTCTGCCAGTGTCTTGAAAGGGGCACTGATTGCTCGGGATAAGACACTCAGCATACCCTTTATCCACTTACCTCAGCCTTCTCATATTTTGCCGATTTCTTCCTTGTAGATATAACCTGAAAGAAAAACCATTAGTGTTAATATTCAAAAGTGGCAAGTGTGTACAAGTTTGGGGGGGGGGATCTAAAAACGGGTCCCACAGTACCAATTCTCTGAACAGCTATATCAGTACCAGAGGTACCTTGCTGAAGCAAAAATTGTTAACTGAACGTAGGCAAAATACCCGCCACATTCACTTACCACCCATCCTCAGATAATGAATACTCACACTATTCTCTAGTTTACCCTCACAGACATCATCAACACATGACCCTCCTTGCTTATGTAGCCCTAGCTGGCCTGGAACTCACCATGGAGACCAGGCGGGCCCAAACTATCCTCTGCCTCCTTGAGCATGGGGATAGAAAGTGTTCACGGTCAGTCAAGCGTCTTCCCTGAGCTTCTACTTGGGTTTCTATTTCACAATTAGACTTCTGCCTGTTCTGTGTGTTTATTTGCCAGCTGAAGTTCCTCTCCTAAAAACCGTCTGTCCCTACTTACTACCAATCTTGTACTGAGGGAAGGGGTCGTTGCTGTTTTAAGACAGGACTCTGCTATGTAGCTTAGGCTAGCTTTCAACCTTGATGTCACAATTCTCCTGCCTCAGCCACCCTGAGTCTATGCCGTTGCGTCTAGCTTTGTTGCATTACTTCTATTTTGTGTGCATGAGTGGTGTGCTCATGCCCGCATGTGTGGAGGTAGGAGAACTCTCAGGAACTCGTTCTCACTTGCCACCTTGTGAGACCAGGATTAAACTGTCACCAGTGTAGGGAAAAGTATCAGCTCAGGACCCTCAAGATCAAGGTCTCAGTACAAAGGAGAGTTCTTTGTAAGGGACAGAGGTCAGGGGTAAAGGACAAAGACAGGAGATAGAGGAAGAGGGAACAAGGGATAAAGGAGAAATCGGGTAAGGGAGAGGATACGGGGTATTTGGCCCAGAGGGACAAAGGACTGCCTCTGGATAGAGAGAGATGTGGCTCAAAGGCAAATGGTGCTTCATAGGATGAGGTGATTACTTTCAATTGTGCATGCTAATTAAATGAGCCAAAGGAGGATTTTGATTGCTATACTTCAATACTTTGAAAGCTGGATCTTGATCGTTAGCCTCAGGAGGAGAAAATGGTCAAACAGGAATAGGCCTTGGGGGCTGGCTTCAGGAATGTAAACTAACTTGTTTGTTTTTGCTTTTTTTCCGACAGGGTTTCTCTGTATAGCCCTGGCTGTCCTGGAACTCACTCCATAGACCAGGCTGGCCTAGAACTCAGAAATCCGCCTGCCTCTGCCTCCCGAGTGCTGGGATTAAAGGCGTGCGCCACCACGCCCGGCTTAAACCAACAGTTTTTAACAAGGCAGAGGGACTTGAGAAGGGGAAGGCCTGCCAGCTGGCCACACTCACCTGACCATACAAACCACACTTAGCTGACGAGGATCCCCTCAACCAGGCCTGAGCACAAGGCACTGTCATTCTTTCTCTGGGTTTCCTCATCAAATTGTAAGAACTCATTATATGTTACGCAGAACATCCACTTTTATTTTACACATCATAAATATTTCCCTAGCTTATTTCTTCTATTTTTTGCTTTACATTAACTTTGTCAGGAAAATATGTTTTTCTTTTGGTAGAAGCCTAAGGCGACTTGAAACTCTCAGTCCTCTTGCTGAGCTCAGCCTCCTGAGGGTTAGGCCTGCAGGTGTGAACCAGGAACTCCAGCACCAAATGTCAAAATGCTTACTTTAGGTGGACATAATGGCACACGCCTAGTGTCCCTGCAAAGGGAGGTGATTCGTTGAATCCAGGAATCCAACACCAGCCTGGGTAGACTCTATAGGCAGGGGAAGACACGAAGACACACACACACACACACACACACAGAGGCAATCACTCACTATAAAGAGATGGCTTAGTAGGTAAAGTACTTGTTGTACAAACACAAGGACACGAGTTCCCTCCCGTGTCCCTGTAACAAAAAGCCACGTGTAGCCGTGTGTCTGCAAGCCTATGCTGGGAAGTAGAGACTTGACAGAGTCCCCAGAGCTCTCTGGCTGGCCAGGCTCAAGGCCACTGAGTTCCAGGATAGCCGGGGCTTTGTAGAGAGACCCTGTCTCAACAAACCCCAATAAATAAAATAACAAAACAAAAAGATGGAGAGGCACAGAGGAAGACACCCCTGACCTCCATACAAGATACTCACACACGATTGGATTCCTAGAACCCACAAAAGTAGTGGATAAGTGTGAAAAACAGACCTGAAATTCCATCTTTAGAAGGCAAAGATGAGATTCCCCAGCCTGGAAGCCAACCTCACCATATCAGCCTGCTCTGGGTATCTTAAAGAGGAAACCAGAAAGCTATAGAGCAAGATTCCCAGCATTACCCTTGGGCCTCCGTGGGCACTGGCACACACATGTGTCCCCACACATGTGAACACATATACTGAAGTATACCACCCACACCCACACCCACACCCACACCCACACCCACACCCATATAAGAAAATAAATAAAACAAGCAAATAAATAAAGTATATTTCTCCTCTTGGAGCCCCTTCTACCCTCCTACACTCAGAAGTTCCTCTCCCTCCCCCTCTCTCTGTGGGGGCGGGGGTCCATGTTTGCACTTCTAAAAACAAAAGGAAACAAAACAAAATTAAAAAAAAATTCATTCACATACACAAAGACACAAAGGAAAAGCCAGGTATTATGGCTTACATCTATAACTCCAATTCTTGGAAAGTTGAGGTTTAAGAGTAGAATTTGAAGCTAATCAGATTACGGAGTTCAAAAAGAAAAGGGCGGTGTGATGGCTCAGTGAGAATGGCTCTCAGAGGCTCAAATGTTTGGGCGTGGCCCTGAGTTGGTGGATTAGGAGGCGTGGCTTTGTAGGAAGGGTGTGTTGCAAAGCTTGAGGCGTCAAGAAGTCCCTGGCATTCCCAGTTCTCTCTGCCTCTGCCAGCCCCCTGCCCACCCCCACCCCCCACTCCATCCCCGTGCTCCCCACAGTGGTGATCACTGACTTTAACTCTCTGCAACTATAAGCAAGTGCTCTCAATCAACTCTGGCTTTATATAAGTTGACAAGGTCACAGTTTTGTCACACCAATGGAAATGTAAGACATTGGGGATGCTTGGATAGCTCCGTGATAAAGCACTTGCCTAGCATATGTGAGAACTCTACCATCTAATCCCTAGTCCTACAAAAACACAGCTAAATTTATGTATTAATAGATCCCTTTATAGATTTTATGTTTCTTGCATCCTGTGGATTCTTTTCTTTCCCTTCCTTTCTCTTTCTTTCTTCCTTCCTTCCTTTCTTCCTTCCTCTCTTTCTTTTTCTTTTTTTTTTTTAAGATTTATTTTTATTTATTATATGTAAGTACACTGTAGCTGTCTTCAGACACTCCAGAAGAGGGAGCCAGATCTTGTTACGGATGGTTGTGAACCACCATGTGGTTGTTGGGATTTGAACTTATCACCTTCGGAAGAGCAGTCGGGTGCTCTTACCCGCTGAGCCATCTCACCAGCCCCCCCTTCCTCTCTTTCTTGATCAGAACTCACTGCAGATGGTTGTGAACCACCATGTGGTTGCTGGGATTTGAACTCAGGATCTTCAGAAGAGCAGATAGCGCTCTTACCCGCTGAGCCATCTCTCCAGCCCCATAGTGTGGTTTCTTTTACTGCAGACTATCAGCATTCCTTCTGCTAATTTCTGAGCCTTCCTTCCTTCCTTCCTTCCTTCCTTCCTTCCATCCATCCATCCATCCATCCTTCCTTCCATCCATCCATCTATCCATCCATCCATCCATCCATGCAGTTATTCATCTAGAGTTTGTGTTAGAACACAGTGTTAGAACACAAGTGAGCTGCCCAACTCTTAGGTCCTCATGCCTACCCCAAGCACACAGATAACATGGGCGGCCCCGAAAGTGTAAAATAAGAACTTAATATTGGTTTTTACAGGATGGGAACCAAGTGTGGTAACAATGCTAGACTGAAAACCAAGTCACCACACACCTTCAAATTTAGCTTCATTTGGGTTTTCTGAGATAAGGTCTTGCTGTATAACTCTAGCTGGCCTTAAAGTCAGATTTATTTTTACCCCTACCCCAAGATTTCTCTCTCTCTCTTTTTTTTTCAACTTTTTATTGAATATTTTATTTATTTAGATTTCAAATGTTATCCCCTTTCCCAGTTTCCCCTCCGGAAACCCCTTATCCCACCCTCCTTCTGATTCTATGAGAGCGCTCCCCTACCCACCTACTCCTGTCTCCCTGCCTTGGCATTCCCCCGCCCCACCAAGATTTCTATTCATTTTGTTTTATGTTTATGTGTACCTGGTGCCTAGTACCTTGGACCTATGTAGCCAGTTCCCTTAGAACTGGGCTACAGGTGGTTGTGATCTCTCTGTGGGTTCTGGGAGCTGAATCTGGGGCCTCTCCAAGAGCAACAACTGCTCTTAACCACTGAGCCATCTCTCCAGGCCCTGGTCTTAAAGTCTCGATCCTCCTGCCTGAGCTTCTCAAGGGCTTGGAATACAAAAGTATGGCATCATCCCTGCCGTATCCTGAATTCTGATGTACTGGTGAGACTACCTGATACCAACCACCCTTAAGATCCTAGGATAAAGCAGACTTCTTTAAATCTCAGAGACTTTCTACCTTTACCTCCCAAGTGCTGGGATTAGGATTATGTACCATTATACTGTACCTGGTGCAAATCTGTTATTTATTTAGAGTCACTGCTACATGGATACTTTTGATTGTTTTCTTGCTAACTTAAGCTCTGTGTTGTTTTGGGGCCAGAGCTAGGTTTGCAACACCACCAAAACCAAAACCAAACAAATAACAAGTGCAGTGTTGTGCATCTCGGTGACCGATCTGGGAGTTCTAGTCTGCTGTGCTCTGACAGGAGTTCCTTGCAGGGAACTGGGCTGTGTTTATCAGCTGAGGTGTTTTCTCATGAGCAATCCATCTTTTCCAGCTTTAGGAAGTGACTATTTTGTAAAGAGGAACCAGAAATTCAATACAGTCCTTCACTGAAGTTTCCAAACACTGGTAGTTTTTCAGGCTAATAGAAGAATCCATCTTTCCTTGAGCCCTGACTCATCCCTGTACTCACCAGGACAACAATTCCTGCGATGATTGCTAATGACACCACCACAATGACAGCGATGATCCCAGCCGTGAGGCCCTGCATGGAAAACTCGGGTGCCTTCTCATCGACGTAGTAAATCAGAGTCTGCCCGGCATCCAGATCGAGTGGCTCTCCGTTCACGCTCAGGTCCATGCTCTTAGACTGGAACAAGGACTCCCCTTTCACCTACAAGGAGAACAGTAGAAACTGTTCCAGACAACCAGCACAGGCACCAGCATCTCCATAACACCTGTAGGCCAGAAGGGAACGGCCAAGATCTTCACAGTTGGTTTCCATGACAACAAGCTGATCCAGGGAAACTTTAGGGCATGACTTATTACAGGAAAATGCCATCCACAAAAGGAGAAAAAAAGTCCATGAACCTACCCTCTAGACTAAAACATAACAACACATGGCCAATTCAGGCGCATTCTTTCTTCTGTCCCTTCGTCTTTAATGCCCAAAGTGTTCTGAAGGAAATCGCAGAAGAATACCTCACTGTAATAAGCACATGTTTATCCAGGTGCGGTATCTTCCATCTGTAACCCTACCATCTGAGAAGGCTGAATCCTACCCTCTACCATGAATTCTAGGTGAACCTAGACTAATCTAAGACTGTCTCAAAACAAAGAGGTATAATAAAGAACAAACAAGAAACAAACAGATACTTATATACAAAGTTGGCTTTGAACTCAGTCCCCCTGCCTCAGCCTTCAGTGTCAGAATTAAACAGTATATGCTACCACCTCTGGTGCTCCCGTGCTTTTCAAATGGAAGCTGGGCAGTGCTATCCTTCAATCCTAGCACTCGGGAGGCAGAGGCAGGTGAATCTCTATAAATTTTAGGCCAGCCTGGTCTACAAAGTGAGTTCCAGGACAGCCAGGGCTATACAGAGAAACCCTGTCTCAAAAAACAAAACAAAACAAAAAGACAAAACAGAGACTGACTTGACATCTCAGCTATGAAGAGGACTTGAGTTTGGTTCCCAGAACCTACAGCAGCTCACAACAAACTGTGATTGTAATCTAGGTCCTGGGGATGCACTTAGCCTCTGGTCTCAGGTACCTGCACTAACATGCACACAGATACACAAAGACACACGCATATACACAGAATCAGTCTTTAAAATGGAGACTGACTCCTATTCATAGAAATTATTAGAATACTGGATGAGGAGAGAGAGAGAGAGCACAAAGAGAAAATAAAAAGTGTAAGAAAAGAGAAAGCTGGGGCTGGTGAGATGGCTCAGCGGGTTAGAGCACCCGACTGCTCTTCCGAAGGTGATGAGTTCAAATCCCAGCAACCACATGGTGGCTTACAACCACCTGTAACAAGATCTGACGCCCTCCTCTGGTGCGTCTGAAGTCATTCTTACTTATGAAGAATAATAAGAAATGAATCCTTGGACCGGAGAGACCAACCGGAGCAAGCCAGGCTGTCCGGAGCGAGCGGAGCCGAGCGACGCCGGAGCTAGCAGGGCCGGCGCGAGTGGGGCCGAATGCGAGTGGGGCCGAACGGGGACGGCCGGAACGAGTGGGGCCAAACCGGAGCAAGCGGAGCCGATCGGAGCGAGCGGGGCTGGCTGGAACAAGCGGGGGCCGTACGGGGGCGGCCGGGAGCAAGTGGGGCTGGCCGGAACAAGTGGGGCTGGCCGGAGCAAGCGGGGTCGAGCAGAGCGAGCGGGGTTGACGGGAACAAGGAAAAAAGAAAAAAAAAAAAAAAGAAAAGAGAAAGCTAGGTGTACATAGTTCATAGTTCAGTAGTAGACTAGACTACTACTGTTCTAGACTGTTCCCAGCATACTGGAATACATACTGGGTTCAATTCCTAACACAGCAAAGATTAAAACAGGAGTCAGAGGGCCTCGAGACTGGCAGAATGTCTACCTAGCATGTCCAGGGTCCAGTCCTCAGTATGACATAAACTAGTCATAGTGACACTCACTTGTAGTCTAGCACTTGGGACTATTACATCACAGACCTGTCCCTCCTTCTCCTAAGATAGCAGGCCATGCATTTCCTACCAGCTTTGGTTTCCGTATCGCCTGCCTGCTAACAGGATCTGTGCTTCCTCATCTCTCTGCTCCTAACAATGCTGATACGTGGACACCCTCCCAAACACGATCGACTATAGCCAGGCTCCCCAGCCTCTGAGAAAGCTAAGAAAGAAAGGGCTCTCTCACCAGCCTGCTCCTGCCATGGGAGATACCTCTGTTCTTTCGGTTTACATTTTTCTCCGCTTTAGATTTATTTTTATTATCTTTAATTGTTGGTTCGGTTTTCATTTTTCGAGACAGGGTTTCTCTGTGCAGCTCTGGCTGTCCTGGAACTCACACTGTAGACCAGGCTGGTCTCGAACTCAGAAATCTGCCTGCCTTCGCCTCCTAAGTGGCAGTGCCATCCACCGGCCATCTGTTATTCTTAACTTCAGTTGACAGCTGCCTGGTGTGCTTGCTGGGGTTCAATCACAGGTCCTCTAAAAGAACAGGACACGCTCTTCACTCTGCTAAGCCATCTTCCTGCTCCACTTTACACCAAAGTGTAGATGCTATGTCCTCCCCTTGACCCCCGTGACCTCTGGAATGATGCACCATCCCTCATCTCCTACCTAGTGGTCCAACCACCCTATGACTGCAAGGCCCTCTCTCCTTGTAAAGCTCATCTTTGGAAGGGTAATTTCATAGCATCTCCTTGCCCAAATGACTACTCTCTCTTTGTAGATGGGGCCAGTGCTTGGGTAATGGAGGCAGGAGGAGGCAGCAGGCAGGAGTCCGAGGCCAGCCTATAAGAACCTGTCTCAAAAAGGAACGAACCCTGGGCACAGTTGCACATGTCTTTGACCCCAAAACTCAGGAGGCAGAGGTAGGCAGATCTGTGTGACTGCAGGGACAGCAAGGGATATAGATAGATAAATAGATGTGTGTATGTATATGTGTGTGTGTGCATGTCTGTCTATGTATGTATACATATGAATGTGTGTATGTGTATATGTATATGTATATATATATCTTGAGTGCCAGGACAGCCAGGGATAGATAGATAGATAGATAGATAGATAGATAGATAGATATTGGGATCCTGTCCCAAAAAAAATAAAAAAATTAAAAAGTATTAAGCTTTAAAAATTACACAGTTTGCTGGGCGTGGTAGCGCACTGTGGGGAGCAGGCGCGGCCACATGGGCCAAAGATGGCGCCCTGGCTCTGTGCTAAAGCCCCGAGACCTCGCTTGTTTACCTCAGTCTCAATCATGCACACATGTACCTCGTTGGACAGGTTAGTGCAACTTCTCGCGAGACCATTCTATCAGCCAATCCTACATGCTGCCTTGGATGTGTGCATCTATGATTGGGTGGTGTGAGGTGACGTGAGTGAATGGAAAAGGATAAGTGTGGATAGATAGTCCCAGAGGATGAGAACTGACTGAGAATGAATTGAATTGGACTGATTGAGGATTGATGACTGACTGAAGCTAGGGAAGCTTCAAGAAACCTCCTAATAAAGAGAAGTGGCTGCAGCTGCTCTGAACCTGCTTTTGGAGTTGGTGTTGTTTATTCCCACTTTCTGCTGGTCAGAGATTGGGGCTGCGACAGCGCATGCCTTTAATCCCAGCACTTGGGAGGCAGAGGCAGGCGGATTTCTGAGTTCGAGGCCAGCCTGGTCTACAGAGTGAGTTCCAGGACAGCCAAGGTTACACAGAGAAACCCTGTCTCAAAAAACCAAAAAAAAAACAAAACAAAAAAAAAAAATTACACAGTTTATACTTACATCTTTTTCAAAATAGTAAGCCACATCAGCTATGTCCACATCATCTTGAGTTTTCTGAGAAGAGTTTTGCATCAGATCAATAGTGATGACATTATTCTCATACTGGGGGAAAAAAGTGAAAATGCAAATTAATAAAATTTTATATAAAGAGTTTGTTCAACAGTCAGAATATAGACTTTTACTTTGTGTAATCTCCACCCACCAGGATGTATCTGTTAATGAATAATTTATCACTGGTAATTGAAAAATCTTTGAGAGGACTTTATAAACTAGCAATGCAAACAGCTTTTTTTTTTTTTTAAGAGTTAAGGAAAGGGCCAACTAGGTATGACGGTTGGTTTTATTTGTCAACTAAAATCTAGAATCACTTGAGTCTTGATGAGGGGCTGTCTATATTGGGTTGACCTATGGCAAGTCTGTGAGGATTATCTCTACTATGTTAATTAAGGTGGGAAGATTATGGCCTGCATCTCTTCCTAGGCTGGGGCCTAGACTAAAAAGGAAGACAGAAAGCTGGGCAAGGCATGCGTATGTTCATTCTCTCTGCTCCTGACTGTGGATGTTGCTAGCTGCTTCATGGCCACCACACAGTAAGTTCCTGCTGCAGTTGACTCTCCCACGAGGAGACTCTAATCTGGAATTGGAAGCTACCCTGTTGGGGCTGACGGCATGGCTCAGCAGTTTATAGCACTTGCTGCCCTTGAGGAGGACAGGGATCTAATTCCTAGCCACTAACCATCTGTAACACGAACACTAGGAGGTCCAGTGGCCTTTTCTGAACACCTGGAGCACCAGGTAAAAACATGGTGCACATGCAGGCCAAGCACTCATACAAGTAAAATCAGCCTCAGACTACCATCAATAAACCCTCTCTCCCCTAACCCGCTTTCTTCAGGGCACCCAACAGGAAAGGAAACCAAGACCCTGGGTAAGGATAGCCAGTGGCAGGACATGCAGAAGGCAATCACAGAGAGCTCTATGAGGTGTGAGAGCAGCGTGTTTCAGCGTAATAAGAGATACTACTTGTCCTTTATGTGTCCTTAAGGGTACACTGTAGCTTTCCAAGTCGATGGAAGGAAAACGACTTAGATTCCATATTAAGTGCCCAGGATTTAAATTGATACTAAAATTCATTTAGCTACCATTAAAAATCACTGGCTGTCGAGCATGGTGGCACACGCCTTTAATCCCAGCACTCGGGAGGCAGAGGCAGGCGGATTTCTGAGCTCTAGGCCAGCCTGGTCTACAGAGTGAGTTCTAGGACAGCCAGAAGGCTACACAGAGAAACCCTGTCTGGGTGTGGAAAAGAGCAACAGTGGCTGTCATTTATACTCAAACCATAATCCCCTACCAACTTGCTGCTAAAACTAGAGAGAGAAAGAAAGAAAGAAAGAAAGAAAGAAAGAAAGAAAGAAAGAAAGAAAGAAAGGAAGGACCCAAAAAAACTTACCATAATGTTTTTGATAAATTTCTGATTCAGCTTATATCGAGATGTGAACGCCTCTTGAAGTGCACTGCAAATAATTTACAAGTTTTGTTTTTTGAAACTGTACCATGATAGAATCTCTACCTTTTAAGCAGATTGCTCAAGGACTTAGTTGTTATAGTTGTTGTAATTAAAATATATATGTTTATGTGTGTGTGTGTGTGTGTGTGTGTGTGTGTGTGTGTGTGTGTGTATATATATATATATATATATATATATATATATATATATATATATATTTTTTTTTTTTTTTTTTTTTTTTTTTTTTTTAAAGAAGGGGCTCATTATGTAGCTAGCCCTAGCTGACTTGGGACTTGGTGTACAATGGTGGCTAGACTGTATAATTAATGTAATTTAAAATGACAGTAAGTGGTTCAAGCCAGCACCAGCCATTGGAGTGTCAGTTTGCTTAGAAGCATTTACACAGTACCCATGTATCTGTCAATGGATTATTCATAAACCCCAAAAGGGAAAATAACTTCACAATAAAGAAACCTGGCAGACATAGCTTATAAAGGGAGGAAGCCCATCATGTTGTGACCTGGGCCTGGGAAAGACACATGATCACTTACATAGTTTTCCTGTCAAGGGCGCATAAATACGGAGTGTATGAGCAGTCACACTTACGTCTGCAAACTCTGAGGGTCGTAAGGTCTTTCTCTTTCTTTGTGTTTTAGTTCAATGATGATCCAGCTGTAAGACAAGATGGTGTCAACTGTGTATAGCTCTTTTATGCTGTTTTCCACAGAGGCCAGTATTCCAATTCCGAACAGGGAGGGAAGAAAGCTAACAGAACCTGTAAGTGTTGTGGTACACCTGCCGCCATGTCCTGCGCTTTAGGTAAGGCCCTTTCTGACACTGACTGGTGCTAAGGCTACAGCACATGAGGCCAGCTGGCCTGCCTCCTTCCCAGGTTCTTCCAACAGTGGCTTGGGCACGACAAGACTCCTGTCTGCTCTCTCATCCATCTCTCCACCCTCTGTGCTGTGCACAGGGAGAGATCCCCAGCTTCTCTACCACTTGTCTCCAGCACAGATAGCCCAGCTTTAGGACCCAATAAATGAGTGCGTACAGTTTAAGTCACTCACACCCACTTTACACTAATCCAACTTCAAAACAGGGACCAGACGTTCAGTAACCGATGCCACGCCCACTACCGTTTCCGTAAAACCTAAGACCCAGCCTGTCTACACAGGAGATTCAGAAGCCAGCTCTGGAAATGTCACAACCCGAGGCCAGAGATCATTCCAGGCCTCCTTCCATTCCCCACACTTAATGACTTGCCAACGATTAAAAGCTTCAGGAGTCGATTTCCACAAAACAACTGGATTAGAGCCAAGAGAACAAATATAACTGGATTGGGGCCAATTAAAGCCCAACTCAAGACCAGTGACATGAGGCGCAGAGACAGGATGAACACTTGTTACTCCAAAGGGGGATCTCAAGTAGCCCAGGCTGGTCTCAAACTCACTGTGGCTGGCCCTGAACTCCTACGCCCAGCTTTTCCTGGTTTTTGAATTCTGAGGTACAAAAATCTTATTTGGTATTCAAAGCTAAACTTAAAGCAAACCCACTAAACTTAAAGCAAGCTCACTCACTAGGTCCTCACGAGCTCGGAGCATGTGATCTCCGTGTCCTTGTCGGTTCTCCGGACCCCAGCGGTGTTGACGCACCAGCACGTGGCCGTGCCATTGCACTGCTTGGCTTTGAAGAGCCCCTGCATGTCGCAGTCAGGATCGTACAGCCCGTCGTTGTCCTGGATCGCCCCCTCGGGCTTTATCCTCCTCCCGGACTTGCCGTGAGTCATTTCCGCCTTCATCGCCAAACATTTGGATGCCACTGGAAGGATGGATGACAATAACATTCAATGAGAGACAGCCGCGGCTTCACGTGCCCAGGGCTCAGTTTTTAATCTGCTGCCGTCCCAGGCCAAGGATAATTCACAGGCCCTTCCATCCCCCACCCCCACCCCCGCCCCCACACTGAATTACTTGCTGAAGATACTTTCCACAAAATAACAGATTAGAGCCAATAAAACAACTCAAGGAGCCTCAATTTGAAAAGTATTATGGAGATTAAACTTCCAGGCAATAAGAATATTTACTCACGTTTGGAGCAAATGACAGTGTTCTGTGTACCATAGGAAGTGCACTGGCAGTCACCATTTTGATTCTTAAAGCAACTTGTTGTCAGCTTGTAGTTCTCACAGACACAGTCTAGAAAATTGTAAAAACAAAAAAAAAACCAAAAATTTAAAATGTAGCTCCAACTGTCAACTCACTCTGTCAATCATGCCTTTATAAGTGGTCCTGATCGCTTCTCGGCCTTTTGGCTAAGATCAAGTGAAGAAGTGGTCCTGAGCCAGACGCAGGCCTTTAGTCCTCCAGCCATGTGCTTTGTCATACAAATGTTATCTCTCAAAAACAAACTAACAAACAAACAAACAGGGGGTATAATAGTGCCTGCCTTTAATCCCAGCACGACGGAGGTGGAGGTAGAAGCCAGCCTGCTCTACACAGTTAAGTTCCAGGAGAGCCAAGACTATGTAGATAGACTCCCCGTCTCTTAGATAAACAAAATAAATAATTTAAAAATTAAGACAAAAGAGATGTAACCCTGAATATTTTCCAGCTGTAATTTGAGTGTGCGTCGTTGCCTCACACTGGCCACTTTGTGTGACATCACACAGTCTGATCTTGGCGAGTCCCCACTTCCACTTTTCCTGTATGTCGTTAATTTTCAGGAGAGAGCTTTGTTCTAAGCAGAGTGAATCGGAGTCTGTTAAGGAAATGTAGCCAAGAACTCTGCGGGGTGGGACTGGCCCCAAGGGAGGAAGTCTGGGGGTGCCGTGGCAGTGCTAAGGACAGAGCTTTGGTCTGTGCTCATGACAGGTTAAGGCACCCTTGGATTGTCTTCGGCGCTCTCTCTCTTCCAACGTATTACATTTATTCCCTAACTGGAGCAGGGCACTCTGAGGGATAAGTTCAGAGGTCAGAGGATAAAGCTGTAGGCTTCCTTCTCTCCTCCACTAAGCCTCCGGATCCACAAGTACCTTCTGTCACTGAGCCACTTCACTGGCCCCAACTAGAGATTCTTTGCCCTTGGTCTCCTCGGTGCTGGGCTTAGAGGTGTTCATTACTACCCACGGACAACTTCGCTGTTGCTGGCTTTGTTTTTATTTATTTAGTTAGTTTTTTCGAGACAGGGTTTCTCTTTGTAGCCCTGGCTGTCCTGGAACTCACTCTGTAGACCAGGCTGGCCTCCAACTCAGAAATCCACCTGCCTCTGTCTCCCGAATGCTGGGATTAAAGGTTTGCGCTACCACTGCCCAACTGTTTTTAATTTTTAATTATTTTTTAAACATCTTTTTTTTTTTTTTTTTGGTTTTTTTTTTCGAGACAGGGTTTCTCTTTATAGCTCTGGCTATCCTGGAACTCACTGTGTAGACCAGGCTGGCCTCGAACTCAGAAATCCGCCTGCCTCTGCCTCCCGAGTGCTGGGATTAAAGGCGTGCGCCACCACGCCCGGCTAATTTTTAATTATTTTTATTTTGAAGCAGGGTCTTGCTATATAATCCAGGTTAGCCTCAAGTTCACAATCCTCAGGGCTGAAATCACAGACACGCAGCTATGTACATAACTATGTACATAATATGTAGCCCTGGCTCTGTGTAGACCAGGCCTTCTTCAACCAGAGACCTTACCTGCCAGATCTTCAGCCAGAGTGCTAGGACTAAATAAAGGCTTGTACCACCAGCCCAGCCGGAAACAAAACTGAACCTCTAAAAGATCTTACAAGCTTGCTGCTGCACTACTGGGCTTTCCTTTCTGAAGCTAAACCTTCACTCATTTACTCTGTGCATTTATTCTATATATTTTGCGTATATACACATATGCATACATACATGCCACAGTTCAAACGTGGAAGTCAGGGGCCAATGTGGAGTCCAGTCTCCCCTTCTGCCTGAGGGCCTTGGGAATTTAACTCAGGAGTAGCTTTACCCACTGAGCCAGAAATGGCCCTGTCATTTAAAAAAAAAAAAAAGGAACCTTTCTTTCCCCTTTCCTCCTTCTCTGAGTCTCCCCCTCCCTCCCTCCCTCCCTCCCTCCCTTTCTGGATGTTTCTGGATTTTACAGCCCAGGCTCACTATAGCTCTCCTGCTGCCTCAGCTTCTCAAGTGCTGGTGCTGGGCATACAGACTGAGGATCCCACACCTGTCTGTTCCCCTCACTTTCCAGTGTCCCCCTCTTTACCTACGACTACATACTTGTCTATGAGTAATTTTATCTTTTCCTCCAGAAGTCAACAACTCCAAATCTGCCATCTATGGATCTATGGATCTATGGATCCTCCCCGTCATGTGACTTCTTTACCCAGTTTTCCTAAGGAATGCCTACTTGGGGCCCAGTAGGGTTTTATTCAAGCTCTTTTTCATTACACGGGGTTCCTTTAGCCCAGGCTGGCCTCCGTGGCTCGGCCAAATTCAAGATGACCTTGAACTGCTATTCCTCCAGGTTCCACTTCCCAAGGTCTGGGGTTACAGGAGCCTTGTTTATGGGGTACTAGGGAACCAAGGCCAGGTTTCTACATCCCAGCCCTCAAGTTACAATTTAGCCCAAGAGGTCAGAAAACTATAGCTTGATTAAACTGTATTAAAATGTAATTAATGGATATAGGCCACATCTCTTAGTTGGGAATGAAATCCTTCCCAGAAAACAGAACTAAATTATATTTAACTTAAAAAAAAATTGAGAAAGAAACAAAAGGGAAAGAAATTCTCTCCAGACCGCTTTGTTCAATTCTCCACTTCCAGACACCATCTTAAAAATAAATCAAAAATTGGAGCAAACTCTATAGTAAGAACAAGTTCGAACTCCACATCCTTCTCTCTGTTTAAGAACAGTTCTGATTCTCACAAATTGTCCTACTTCATGCAAACCCAGCTTTAAAAATAAAAGCCTAAAAGTAGAAAACTTCCTTCATGAAATGTTGGAAAGACAGCTATATAAATTTAACTGTATCCCGAAACACAAATATGCACAATGTTTAATTAGAGTGGAAAGATTATGCGATTTTTTGAAAGGTCTTTACAGTTTATCTTTGTATCTGTCCTCCCTACAATAAACACTGCATTAGTCACGATTCTTAGAAAAGGAAAAACACACCTCCGGCCAGAAAGTCCCAGCAGGCCCGCCTCCGACGCGCAGGTGCATAGCGGCCTCGGGGGAGCTACCTGTCCCCTCCCGGGGCCCACATCCGGGGACCGGGGCAGGTACGAAGGGAGGGTGGGAAGGAGGAAGGGCTGATGGGCAGGTCGCAGCAACGAAGGCCGGCGCGTTGGAACTTGGAACCCCAAGCTGGAGTCCCCAGACCTGGGGCGGTGGCCACTCAGTCACCCTGGCCACACGCCCCCGCCGGGCACAGCACACCGCCGCCGCCTCATCCGAGCGCGCGTTCCGCCCGCCTGCACCATCGGATCTCGGGGCCAGAAACTGCAGCCCCGCTGTCCGCTCCCCGTCACCCGCCAGACACGACCCCACCACACCTCACCACCCCGGGTCCACGCCTCACCTTGAGCCGTGACCAGCGTCGCTGTGACCACCGCAAGCAGGATCCCGAACGCGAGGGCCTGGGGACCCGCCATGGTGCGCGCGGAGTGGCGAGGGGAGACTCGCGGAGGTGCGGCGCGGGACGGCTCGGAGAACGGTCGCGCTGCGCGACGGCGGCGGACGGTCTGAGCGCTGTGCGCGCGGCGAGGCGGGAGCGGACCTGCGGACCTGGTGCCCGGCGGGCCACGCCCCTCCCCGCCCTCACCTCCGCTCGCCCGCCCACCCGCTCGCTCGCCCGCCCGCAGTGAGTCACCCGCCCCACCTCGCCCCCTCTCCAGGTGTGCGCTGCTCGGGACCAGAGGCGGGGACTCCAGTACCCCGGAAGGACCGGATGTCGCGGACACCCGGACGAGACTGGACGTGAAGGCCGAAAGGGATACCAAGTCAAACCGAGAACTTCCTGGAGGAAAGACAATAGAGAATACTCTTTGCGTTGCGCAAGGCGGTTTACTTTCCAATACCTTTTCACACTTTTAAAATTATTATTTATGTGTACGGATTTTTGCCTGCATGCGTGTGCACCACCTGCATGCCTGGTCCTCTTATTAGTCAGAAGAGGGCTTCGGATCCCCTGGTGCAGGAGTTATGTATGCATGGCTAAGAGCCAACTTGTGAGTGCTCGAAATGGAACCAGGGCGGGTGGCACACACCTTCAATCCTAGCACGACGGAAGCAGAGGCAGGAGAATCTCTGTGACTTCGATTACAGCCAGGCCAACACAAGAGAAACTCTGTCTCGAAAAACAAATAAAAAACAAAACAAAAAACAAATCAAGGAAAGACCTCTAATGAAACATGCAGCAGCCGCCGCCGCCGCCGCCGAAGGTCTCACACAACACATGCAGAATCAGTCAGAGGGGAAGTGCTGCTTCTCTCCCAGACCTGGGTTTTCTGGGTCTTTGGAGGGGTGGGCGTGGGGGGCGGACACACTATTCAGCCCCCAGTTTGGGTTGGTCAGTTTGAACTAAGACAGCGCAGCCGATAGGCCGATAGGATAGGACTTACCGGTGGGGTAAACAGTCCTCATTCAGTCTTGAACTTGTCAGACCGGTCCTCCAGCAGGTGGGCCCTACTGGCGGGAGAAAAAGCAGGCCAGGCCTTTTATTTTAGCCGCCAGGCTTTTGTCTCAGATCAGCAGGGTGAGGGAAAAGCTGGATGTTTGCCATCTTCATCCCCTATTTTTGTGGCCCTATCCCTAAATGTCTGCCTGTTAGGGATCTTCTGACTCTAGTTCCTCACTAAGAACCTGATGCCCAAGATTCAGTCCCTAGGACCCACAGGGTGGAAGGAGAGAGCCAACCCCCACTAGTTAATCCTCTGACTTCCATCCTCATGAAACAGCATGACACTCCCCACTAGAATGGGGCAGGGGGGCGTTACAGAAAGCATTAGACTAGATATCTCTACGTAGAACACAGATAGAATTTTGGATACAATATTCTGTATAGCATTTCAAGGAGAACAACCTCTAACTCCCCTCCCGCCCCAATCTCTCAGTCAACTCACCACTCAGAAAAGGTTGCACACATTTCCAGCCCTCTGGGGATGTGGATCGGTTAGAAGGGTGTTTGTTGAGCACACTTGAAAACCTGGGTTTGATCTCCAGCATTTCCTAAAGTGGGCTTGGTGGCAGAGGCCTGCAATGCCAGCACTGGGAAGGTGAAAGCAGAAAATCAGAAGTTGAAGGACATCCTCAGCTAGCTCTGCAGTTGGGGTCTAGCTTGGGCTATCTTGCTTGAGACCCTGACTCCACCAATGGCCACCAAGGCTGCTCCTTCCTTGAAGAATTTTGTGTTCACTGCTATGTTTCATCACTGATGCAAGAGAAAGGATCGAATGGGTGATGGCTTGCCTTTTTCTTAAAGATGGTATCTTTTTAAAAAATATTTATTTTTATTTTACATGTATGGGTGTTTTGCCTGCATGTATGTCTATGCATCATATGCATGCAGTACCCATAAAGGCCAAAGAGAGCATTGATCCTCTGAAATGGGAGCTACAGACAGTTGTAAACTGCCATGTGCGTGTCAGAAACTGATACTTCTGATACTTCTACAGCCAGTGCTCTTAGTCACTGAGCCATCTCTCCAGCCCCAGGGCAGTGTCTATGTAGCCCTCCCCTCCTCCCCCAGGGTCTGGGATATGGACATGCACCACACGATGCCCTGTATATTAAAGTACTTCCCAGCTGAGAAGATGGCATGTGGGTGAGGATGAGCAGACATTGCTTATGTAACTAGCAAGGATGGACCTGAAGGTTCCCATGTGTTTATGGAGTTATTCTCATGGCTGATACCTTACAAAACATGTCTTTGTCAAGACATCAGCCTTGGTCAGTGGTACTAGACTACAGGCTTTACTTAGAGTCTCCAGCTTCTTGTTTCTTTTTAAACAATTGTTTTTCCCTATCCCTGTGTTAGAGGAGCAATAAAAGCCTACTTAGGGAAACTTCTGATCAAGAGTGTTGTGATTATAAAAAGATAATGAAATACTAAGATATGTTCTATGGGGGTGTGGTGAGGTGTGGGGGAAGGGGGTGTCTCAGCGGGCCCATGCCAAAGCATCCCTTCCCCCTGAGGGACCAGCCACACGACAGTATAGTATAGAATAGAGTTTATTCAGGGCATGGGAGGGGAGTTAAGAGGGTAGTAGAGGCAGAGAAAGGCAGGGGAGGAGAGAGGGGGGAGGAGGAAGAGGAGGAGAAGGAGAAAGAGCGGGAGGAGGAGGGAGGATGAAGAAGAGGAAGAAGAGGAGGAGGGAGGGAGGAAGGGGATGGGGGAAGAGGCAGGGGAGAGAAGCAGGAGTAAGAGAGAGATGGGGGCAAACAGCCCGAAAATATCACCCGGTCCGGATGGACCGACAACGGTCCATTGACACCCCCACCTCAGGTCTGTCTTATGTTTGTAAGGGGGCAAAACCAAATCAATTTTTTTCTTTTCTTTTCTTTTCTTTTTTAATCTTTCTCCACTACCGTCTTCTCCTTATCCCAGTAGTACCATAGACCGACGAAGTACGACTGCAACCTCGCTGATGTCTCTGGGGGAACCTAGAGGAATGGGTATGAGGATGTTTGTCCAGTCTTAGGAGAGTTGGCTCTTTCCCTGCTGTCCAGCATCTGTGGAGTCATGAGAGGACAGGACAGAAGGAACAGGCCCAGGAGAAAGTGTCTGTGTCTGTGACAGGAGATAGAATACCAACAAAGAGAATCAGGGGCCTGGGACTGGGTCAGTCACCCTGCCAAGGGATCACCCTTAGGAAGGTGGTGGATTCATTAAGCCTTGCAAAGCAGACAGGTGGAATAGTTAGTCCTTTAATGAACTACTGCACTTCCCTTCCCACAATCCCCTCTTCCTAGCGCAGTCCTTACTAGGCAAGCAGCCATGATGAGAAGCTGCCTGCTTAAAGTGCAAGTTTCTCTTTTTCTTCTTTCTGTCGTTCTTTCTGGTGCTGACCAGAACCCAACTTTGCTTCTTATAATTCTTGTGGCGCCCTTGTTCGTTCTTCTGAGGCCCCCTCCCCCCTTGTGGCTGCCTGCTGTCCTGTAGCTGACCTCTCCACTGTCTTGACTCAAGGACAGTTTTTCCCACTTCTGTCTCCTCTGCAAAGCTTCTAGAGTTTAAAGCTTCCCTGCCCTGGGTGTTTTCTTATAACCTCTAATACAGGTGTCCTTGAGCTTCTGATTGAGTCCTTTTTGGACATTCTTTGATTAATGAGTCCAAGAACCCCAAGAGGTGACCCTAATTTCCCTTGTGTCACCAAGACCAATCTGGAACCCCATATTGCCCTGTGTTTTGTTGTTGCTTGTTTTTTGAGACAAGTCTCAGGAAGCACTCACTGACCATAAACTCACTACGTGGCTGAGCATAGCCTTGAACTTTTGATTCTTTTGCCTCTGGCTGGCAAGTGCTGAGACTACAGGCAGAGGACACCACGGCTGACCTAGGGGTTTTGTTTTTGTTCTGTTTTTGTTTAGTTGGTTTTGGACTCAACTCCTGGTAATCTTCCTACCTCAGCATCCTACGTGTTATCATTAAAAGCAAGAACCACAACTGGGCTGTGGTACTGCACACCCTTAGCCCCAGCATTTGGAAAGCAGAGGCAGGATCTTTGTGAGTTCAAGGCCAGCCTGGTCTACAAAGTGAGTTCCGGGACAGCATGGGCTAAACAAAGAAACCCTGTCTCAAAACAAGAAAACAAACAAAAAGGGCAGGCACCACCATGCCCCCTACTGGAGGCCGGAGGATGAGGATGGAGCTCTCTACCTATCTTATATATTAGTTACTAGACTGCCACCATCCCCAACCCATGGGATTCCAGCTCAGTCTCTCTCTATCCTTTCCTGATCTTGATGGTTTTGAACAGTGCTGGTCGGGTGTTTCAGACACTAGTCCTCAGCAGTGGGTCGATGGGATGAGGTGGAAAATGGAGGTACCACAGAGGCTTTACGCCCATGTCAGCCGGCGGACCCACTCTGAACCAGTGTCTTGAGATCTCAAAATAGAAAAGAAGGAGGAGGAAGAAGGGAAGGAGAAGAAAAGAAATAATTAGGGACTGGAGTGTAGTCCACCAGTCTAATGCATGCACAAGGCCCTGGTTTGGGGTTTTGTTTTTGTTTTTATGCTTTCCCCAGCAGCATAACTTTTAAAACCTCTCCTCTGAAGGGAGAGGTATTAAAAATTATGTGAGGGAGGCTGGAGAGATAGCTGAGCAAAGTGCATGAGGCTGGAGAGATGGCTCAGAGGTTAAGAGCACTGTCTGCTCTTCCAGAGGTTCCGAGTTCAGTTCCCAGCAACCACATGGTGGCTCACAACCATCTGTAATGGGATCTGACGCCCTCTTCTGGTGTGTCTGAAGACAGCTATAATTGTACTCATATACATAAAATAAATCTT
This sequence comes from Mus minutoides, assembly GCA_902729485.2. NCBI lineage: Eukaryota > Metazoa > Chordata > Mammalia > Rodentia > Muridae > Mus > Mus minutoides. The sequence continues at coordinate 12,140 of CACVCL010022078.1, read as the reverse complement.
AAAAAAATAAAAAGCGGGGGCTGGTGAGATGGCTCAGCGGGTAAGAGCACCCGACTGCTCTTCCAAAGGTGATAAGTTCAAATCCCAGCAACCACATGGTGGCTCACAACCATCCGTAACGAGATCTGGCTCCCTCTTCTGGAGTGTCTGAGGACAGCTACAGTGTACTTACATATAATAAAATTTAAAAAAAAAAAGTGCTTGTCATGCATGGGGGCTTTAGTAAATAAAGATATAGTCCTTTGAGCCAGCTGAAACAGTTGGTTTCAGATCAAGCTCTAACTTAGCAGGAAGTAAGAATCGGCAGACAGGATTGGACCTTGACCTTTGCCCTATCACAGGATCAGCGAGGGTGGGTCTTTATGAGGCTCATTAACAGTGTGTACCCTGAAGAGACCTGACGCACCTCAGACATGGCGGCTTCCATGTTTAATGACCTCACTGCCTGGCATCTGTAGGTAACTACAAGGAAGTTGCCTCTCTGGGTAACCACGCAGCAGCAAACAGATCTATTGCTAGGGTTTCTCATGAAGCTGGTTGAGAGCTAATACACTCGCTGTTTGCAATCCATGATAAGGAGACAAGAAAAACAAAACTCACCCTTAGACAGCTGTCCTTCCTGGAATGATCTGTCTGTCCCATCTCTTGAGCATCCCTCTGTATCAACGTGTTCAGAAAGATTAAACATCGCAAACCTAAGTTTGCAAAGCTCCTCGGCAGGCTGAGCTATACATCACAGTCCCGATGAACCACACGCAAACATCATCACAGGCTCTGAGTGTGCCAGCTTGACAGTGTCCTAGGGAGTCTGCCCGTCATCACCGGGTAGCGCTGGTTGGCAGTCGTCAGGACTGAGGAAGAGTATAAAGAATTAGAGACAGAAGAGAAAGAAGAAAATCAAGAACGGGGGCGTGGAGGTATCCTGCCTTTGTTGGTTCTGTTTGTGAAAGGGACGGGAACTTCCGGGACTCTGGAGAGAAGTCTTGTTTTGCCATGTCCGTTTCTGAGACGTGGTCTTACCCTGTAGTTGAAGGTGGCTCCCCTCACTCTGATGTGACCCTCCCCAGTTCTGCAGCCCTAACCCCACCCTACTGGCATTACAAACATGTACCGCCATACTCAGCCCCAATTCCTTTTTTTTTTTTTCCTCCCTTTTTCTTGGCGAAAGTGGTCTCTTCATCCTTCATCCTCCTATTTCTGCTGCCTGAGTTCTAAGTTACAGGTCTGTGTCTCTACCTGAGATGCTTCCATTTTAATAAACCAATTAAAGGGTTCTGTGGAGACTTAAGGTTCAACAAGGTGATATTCTTGTCTTTTTATATTTCCTTGAGGAGTTTGTTGCTTTAGTAGCCAGATTGATAACCCCATTGTTTAAAACAGGCACAACTGGTATCAGTCAGGCTGATATTCAGTTCTAGATCATTATACATCTTTTAAGATTTATTAATTATTTTATGTACATAGGTGCTTTGGTAGTATGTAAGTCTGTGTACCATGTGTGTGCAGAAGAGGCCATAGTATCTTCTGAAACTGGAATGACAGGTAATTGGTCGGTGCCATGTGGGTGTTGGGAATTGAACCTAGGTTCTTTGGAAGAGCATCCCGTGTTCTTAACTGCTGAGTCCATCTTTCCAGCCCCAAGTTAATTATAATTTTCTTTCTTTTTTTTTTTTTTTTTTTTGGTTTTTCGAGACAGGATTTCTCTGTAAAGCCCTGGCTGTCCTGGAACTCACTTTGTAGACCAGGCTGGCCTCAAACTCAGAAATCCACCTACCTCTGCCTCCCTAGTGCTGGGATTAAAGGCATGTGTTACCATGCCCTGCTTATAATTTTCTTAATGAGACATACTCCTCTCCTTTATTACAGATTTACTCAAAGATTCTCATGCTTGGGGAGCAGTGAGGTAAAGGCACTTGCCACCAAGCCTGAAACCTAAGTTCAATTACTGAGACCCTTATGGTAAAAAGAGAGAACTGACTCTCACAGGTTGTCCTCTGACCTACACACACAAACACACACACACAAACAGAGAGAGAGAGAGAGACAGAGAGAGAGAGAGACAGAGAGAGAGAGAATAGATGTGCTAAAATTAATTAAAAGAAAAAAAGATTCTGAGAGCTGGAGAGATGGTTCAGCACTTAAGATCATGTTCTTTTCTTCCTTAGGACCTGTTACTCATGCATACCACCCATGTTGAGCAGCACCCCATAACTGCCTGGGGTTCCAGTTCCACGGGCACCTGACACCTCTGGCTTCTGGGGACACCTGTACTCCAGTGCACACACCTACATACAGACACATAATTAAAAATAAAAATAAACTTTAAAAAAATCCTCTGATTCCGGATTTTTTTTTTCAGAGTCTTACGGCCATTGCCCAGACTTCACTAGCAACTGGTTCTCACAGCCGAGCGTTTCTAAGGCAGGAGAAGGAGAAGTCTGTTAAGGTCTCACAGTGTGCTTCCTTCTTTTTCTCACTGAATCTCCAGACTGTGAACAGCTGTCTTGTGTTTCCAGTGACATGGGGAAACTGGGTAGCAAAGCTATCTTAGTGTACGGGACTACAAGACCTAGTCCTAGGTCTGTGGGCTGTAAAGCCTATAAGCACCAGCCCATATGGCCTTTCTGCTGTCCACATGGAAGCCTGTGTCTTAGTAGTCAACTGTCAGAGAGCCATTTGCTTGTCAGATAAGCTCCAGTTCCCAGCCTCCAGCTGATCCCCACAGGGGCTTATGGATCAGGGCTCAGCTTTACAGAGAGATACTTTATTCTTCCACACAGGTATTGGGTATCAGTTTCTCTATCCACATGGCCATAAAGTAATTGTACTTTGCTTACATCTTGTAAAAAACACTCATGAGAGTGACAGCAATAAAGCGGAACAGCCCTTGTAGCCAGAGGACCTCTCCCTCTCTGCTTCCTGCCGAGAGTGGTAGGAAGACAGAAGACCTGGCCTGGTGGCCGTCAGACACCCACACACTTTAGTCAACTGCTAACTTCTGGCTTCTCTTCACCCTAGAAGGCAATTCTTAGAGAAACACAGGGAATCTGGGAACACGGAGGTCCTTACCGTGTAACACAGACCGACATGGGTGTGTTTGAGTATACATCTGACTTACACAGAGGCACTACTCGGGTCAAAGGGCACGCCTTTGAACCAGTTCCCACGTGATTTCTTTTTTCTTTCTTGAGAAAAGATCTCTTTGAATTGCCTAGGCTGGTCTCAAACCCCTGGACTCAAGTATTCCTCCTGCCTCTGACTCCTGAGTGTTGGATCTAAAGGTGTGTGCTACCAATGTCCAGCTGCGACCTTTTTTTTTTTTTTTTCTTAAGAAAAAAATATGGGGGCTGGTGAGATGGCTCAGCGGGTAAGAGCACCCGACTGCTCTTCCGAAGGTGATAAGTTCAAATCCCAGCATCCACATGGTGGCTCACAACCATCCGTAACGAGATCTGGCGCCCTCTTCTGGAGTGTTTAAAGACAGCTACAGTGTACTTACATATAATGAATAAAATAAATCTTAAAAAAAAAAAAAAAAGAAAAAGAAAAAAATATTGTATGTGTGTGAGTCCCCTGACGAAGATGCTGGAACTGGACTCCCATCCTTTAGTATTACCATTCCCAAAGTGGGGCTCAACTTTCTCTAGCTCTTTCCGTAACACAATCCTCATTCTAACTTCCTGGTAGAAAGCTGTTAAAAAAAAAATTAAAATAAATAAGGGGCAGGAGAGATGGCTCAGAGGTTAAGAGCACTGACGGCTCTTCCCGAGATCCTGAGTTCAAATCCTAGCAACTACATGGTGGCTCACAACCATCTGTAATGATGACCTCTTCTGGTGTGTAACTATAATAAATAAATAAATAAATAAATAAATAAATAAATAAATCTTTAAAAAATAAATAAATAAGCAAGCAAACAAACAACCGCAAACCATGTGTAAGCCAGCCTTCTCTGCAGAGTGACTTACAATCCAGTCAGGGCTACGTGTTGAGAGCCTGTGTGGATAGGAGATCTTCTATATATGAAAGTGGTTCGAGGTCTGACAGGCAGAACTGGTTGTAAAAAAAGGATAATCTGGAAATCAAATAGAATATAAAATAGGGCCGGGCATGGTGGATTATTATATGTATATGCATTATTATATGTAAGTACACTGTAGCTGTCTTCAGACACTCCAGAAGAGGGCGCTAGATCTCGTTGCAGATGGTTGTGAGCCACCATGTGGATGCTGGGATTTGAACTTATCACCTTCGGAAGAGCAGTCGGGTGCTCTTACCCGCTGAGCCATCTCACCAGCCCCGAGAAACCCTGTCTCGAAAAACCAAAAAAACAAAAACAAAAAACAAACAAACAAAAAACCCAAGTAACCTTAAAAACTAAAAATAAAGGCTGGTGAGATGGCTCAGCGGTTAAGAGCACCGACTGCTCTTCTGGAAGTCATGAGTTCAAATCCCAGCCACCACCATCCGTAATGAGAAACAAAATAAAAACCTGTGGGTCGGAGCTAGTGGGGCCTGAGCAAGAGGGAGAAGGGAAAAGGGGGGACACAAACTAACTAAAGATAAAGCACATCTTTTTTTTTTTTTTTTTTCCGAGACAGGGTTTCTCTGTGTAGCCCTGGCTGTCCTGGAACTCACTCTGTAGACCAGGCTGGCCTCGAACTCAGAAATCCACCTGCCTCTGCCTCCCGAGTGCTGGGATTAAAGGGGTGTGCCACCGCTCCTGGCTTAAAGCACATCTTTAAAATTATATAAAATTGTATTTTAGGACAGCAAACTAGCAATAAATGTACAAAAGTTTTTTCATGTAAGAGCATCTAAAAACTTGGTTTAAATGCTTTGCAGGTAAAGGTAGTTGTCATGCAAGCCTGACTATCTGGGTTCTGTCAGAATCCACGTAAAGATGAAAGAAGAGAACCAGCCTCACAAACCTCCTCTAACCATGCCGTGTTCACCCACATACACACAAGATGCACATGTGTGTGCACACACACACACACACACACACACACACACACACACTCAGAAATGAATGAAAACAATGAGTGGGTTGAGGAATGCAGTCAATGGGGCAGAGCATACTCTGTGTGCAGAAGGCCTTGGGATTCCTGCCCAGACCCCACAAGAAATGATGCTAACATGGAATTACATGGAATAACACGTTCTGATGTTTTACTACATAATAGAGTGATTATGGATAATGGTGTGCTGCTGTTAGGCTTCTTTATCTAATTGTATGTGCATACGTGGTTTGCCTGCATGCATTTATGCGTATTACAAAGCTGGCTGCATCCCCCACTCACTTTTTTTTTCTTTTTTCTGTATAGCCCTGGCTGTCCTGGAACTCACTCTGTAGACCAGGCTGGCCTTGAACTCAGAAACCTGCCTGTCTCTGCCTCCTGAGTGCTGGGATTAAAGGTGTGTGCCACCACGCCCAGCTTTCTTTCTTCTTTTTTTTTTTTTTTTTTTTTTTTTTTTTTTTTTTTTTAAAGTTAGGGTCTCATTTAGTTTAGGCCGGCTTTAAAGTCACTCTGTAGTCAGGGTTGACCTTGTATTCTGATCCTCTTACCTCCAGCTCCTAAACTATGGAGTGCCAGAGTTTATAGGTTTATTCTGTATAATCTAAAAGCTAGAAAAAGCTGATTTTATTTTGTTTTTTCCGCATGTAGGTATTTTGCCTGTGGGTGTGTCTGTTCAGTACTTGTGCATCTGCCAACAGAGGCCAGATAAGGGTGTCAGATCCTCTAGAACTAGAGTTACAAAGTCAGGAGCCATCATGTAGGTGCTGGGAACTGGACCTCGGTCCTCTGGAAGAACAGCCAGTGTTTTTCATCACTGAGTCATCTTACCACTCCCTGGAAAGGTTTTAAATGTTGGGTTTTGTTTCTTTGTTTGCCACAAATAAGTGAGAATGTTAGAGGAGGTAAATATGTTTACCCTGATTCAAACATTATATAATATTTACATGTATCAAAATACCACATAGGGGCCAGAAAAATGGTTCAGCAGGTAAAGGCACTTGCCACCAAACCAGAGGATGCTGAGTTTAATCCTGAGGCACACACACACACACACACACACACACTAAATAAATATAATATAGTTAAAATGTTAGAAAATAATATGATATGTATGCATATCTTTATAATCGTGATTTTTTTTATCAGAAGTCTATGTAGTTAAGAAGCTTTATTACTTTATACTTGTTACGACTTAGCTCTATGTTTCTTTCTTTCTTTATAGTTTAATTTTGCTTTGTAGTAAGTCTCTAAAAGTGGGCATGGGAGCCGGGTGTGGTGGCACACACCTTTAATCCCAGCACTCAGGAGGCAGAGGCAGGCAGGCAGATTTCTGAGTTCCAGGCCAGCCTGGTCTACAGAGTGAGTTCCAGGACAGCCAGGGCTATACTGAGAAACCCTGTCTCAAAAAACAAAAAACAAAAACAACAAAAAAAAGTGAGCATGGGGCTCATGCCTGTAGTCTCAATACTCTAGAAGCTGAGGCAGAAGGATTTTCTCAAATTTGAAGCCAGTCTAGTTTATGAAGTGAGTTCTAGGTCAGCCTGGGGAGACCCTGGGAAGACCCTGACTCAAGCAAACCAAAACAGTATGTGTGTGTGTGTGTGTGTGTGTGTGTGTGTGTGTGTGTGTGTGTGTGTAGAGGTGTAGAGACAGGGTCTCTCTATTCAGCTCTGGCTGACATAGAACTCACTCTGTAGACCAGGCTGTCCTTGAACTCACAGAGACCCTCTGCCTCCCAAGTGTAAAGTTGTAGAGTTTAAAAAGATTGCGCCTCTGGGTTAGGCAGAAGGCGTGCATTCCTTGATTAAGCTTTACACTTAACCAAGCCCTCTATCTTTATTGTTGTTTGTTTCTTAAGCAAGGTCTTGCTTGGTAACCTGGGCTGGCCCGCTTCCTCTGCCTCCACTCTTAATTATGGGTGTGATCCACCAGGCTTGGCCCAATCACTCAAGGGATCAGCATGCGGTGCCAGGCACAAGCCATTTCCTACAGATCTCAAAGGAGGAACCAGACTCTTCCACTCAGCAATACTCTGTCTCGAAAGAAGGAAAAACAAAAACAGAAGCTAGGTCAACTCGACACAAGTTTGGGAAGCTAACCATAGTTGGCTGTGGCTAGATTATTATAGCGTAGGAGAGATGGCTGAAGGAAAAGGGCAAAGTGATCCTTATCACCCTGGATACATTTGGATGTTATCTTGCTGATGACTAACCCGGGGAGTGATTGCGAGTGATCAGATGGATGGAGAAATTCCTTTGGTAGCAATATGGACGATTGCTCTAGGGCCAGGGGAGGAGGCCTAGAATGTGATGGAGGATCACGTGACGGGAGAGCTCACATAGGTCCTGAGCTAAACACAGTGGAGAGATGGTCATGGAGACCAGGAACAGGCACAAGAGGTGTTTGGGAATATGGCCACAGAATGTGGAGCGCAGGGAAGAGGAATTTTGGATAATTCCTACTTTTCACATCTGATGGAACTATAGATTGTTCCGTTCACAGAGTCAGGCAGTGGGCACTGGAGCGGAGCCTGGATGAAGACTCTGAGAGTGAGCTCATAACTGAGCATGAGGACACTGAGCTACACCTGGGGTTCAAATATTGGTGCTCAGGAGGAAGTTTAAGAATATTGTTAGAGGGCTGGTGAGATGGCTCAGCGGGTAAGAGCACCCGATTGCTCTTCCGAAGGTGATAAGTTCAAATCCCAGCATCCACATGGTGGCTCACAACCATCCGTAACGAGATCTGGCGCCCTCTTCTGGAGTGTCTGAAGACAGCTGCAGTGTACTTACATATAATAAATAAAATAAATCTTAAAAAAAGAATATTGTTAGATATATCTAGATACATAGATGATAGCTAGCTAGATGATAGATAGATACATACCTATATACATACATATGTAGATACATACATAGATACATAGGTAGATAGATGGATAGACAGACAGACAGACAGACAGATGTAGCAGTCATTAATATATTTAAGATTGTGGTTGATGATTCAAGCCTGAATGAGTTAACTGCCTAAAAAGAAGAAAATTGAGATAGGATTTCTGAGAACCCAAAATTTGAAGAAAAGGAAGATCATTCTAGATCAGATGAAAACCCCTGGATGAAAGCCAGGTGAGGTGACTCATGCCTCTAATCTCTCTGCATTTGGGAGGATGGGTCAGGGAGATCATTATGAGTTCAAGGTCAGCCTGCACAGTAGGAGTTGCAGGCCAGTCTGGGATATACACTGAGAGCTTTATAAAGGGGGCTGGAGATGGCCAAAGAGGTTAAGGGTGCTTCCTGCTCCCCCGGAGGGCCCACGCTCAGTTCCTAGAACCCAAGTTGAGTGGCTCACAACTCCTTGTAGCTCTAGCTCCAGGGGCTTTGATACCCTCTTCTGGCACCCATAGGTACCCCCACACACATGATATACATTCACACAGACACACACTTATACACATAAGTAAAAATGAATCTAGAAAAAAACAAAATGAAACCACAAATAAGCAGGCCAGGTGTGGTGACACATGTCTCTAAACTTAGTATACAACCAAGAGAATCAGGAGGTCAAGGCTATTCTCTGATAAACAGTGAGTTCACAGCCAGCCTGGGCTACAGGAGACCCTGACTCCAAATAAACAAACAAACAATCAAACACAAGAAAAAAAAACCCTAGAAAACTAATATATCCAAAGAGAGTCAGGTAAGGAAACAAATTCAGAAATTTCCAAACAGTAAAGTTAAAAAAAAAATAATGAGCCAGGAGTTGGTGGCACATGCCTTTAATCTCAGCACTTGGGAGGCAGAGGCAGGCGGATTTCTGAGTTTGAGGCCAGCCTGGTCTACAGAGTGAGTTCCAGGCCAGCCAGGGCTGTACAGAGAAACCCTGTCTCAAAAAAGAAAGAAAGAAAGAAAGAAAGAAAGAAAGAAAGAAAGAAAGAAAGAAAGAAAGAAAATAAATAATATGGGTCTGTAGTGATTGTTCAGAGGTAAAGTAAGGCATCTGCTGTAAGCTGATGACCTCACTCATTCCCAAAACTCAAGTGGTCAGAGCCCAGAAGAGACTTCTGCAAGACGTCCTCTGTCTCATTACACACACCATGGCACATGTGCGCGCGCACACACACACATACAGAGAGAGAGAGAGAGAGAGAGAGAGAGAGAGAGAGAGAGAAACACATAAACATGTACAGAAACATACATACGTATACCATAAAATAAATAAAAGTAATAAAGATATTAATAAAAAGGTGTGAAGGGGTACTTCTTCTCTGGGTGTGGCTCATGTTATAAATTCCAGTGCTTAGGAGGCTGAGGCGGGAATATAATGCGTTGTCATGGTGAGTTAGAAGATGGACTGAGCTATTGGAGACCTTGGCTTAAAATCAACAGCAACGAAGCAGGAGCTGGAGACTTGGCTTATCAACTAAGAGCACTTTGTTACTCTTGTGTAGGGTCCTGGAGTCAGTTCCCAGTACCTACACGCAGGCTCACAACCATCTGAAATGCCAGTTCCAGAGGATCTAAGGGCCTCTCCTGGCCTCCACAGGCAACAGCCATGCATGCGATACACACACACACACACACACACACACACACACACACACACACACACACACGGAAAATGACACAAAAAAATCAAAGCAAAACAAAAAACACACAAAACTCTGCCCTTGGCAGCTCAACAAATAGGATGAACAATAGTACTCTGAAACTTAAACTGGGGGGGTTGGGGGGGGAGCGAATGGGGGAGTCAAGGGTGTAGAGGAAGTCACATTTCATCATGTATCTGTGACACTTCACCTGCCGCCACACCCTCTTCCTCCTCTGCTCCTGGGCCTACCAGCTCCTTTTTTGGCACAGTGGCCAGAGGGAAGTGTGGTGATGTCATTCCCACGGCCTAGGCTTCCCACTGAGCGCAGGGGGAAAGCCCTGATTCTTTCTCAACACCAAAGCAGGCATTAGCTTCCCTGGCCACCATGGACAAAGCGGCATTGTCTGGGCCACACAGTAAACACACAAACACTAAGGAAGGCTGCAGTAGAGATGTCGGTGTATAATTTGTCCAGGACCTGCTACAAGTAAGCAAAATGTCCTCACCTAATAATCATAATTACGGGGCTGCTGGGATGGCTCTGAGGGCAAAGGTGTTTATTGTCAAGGCTGACGTTTCTGGAACCTATGTGGTGAAATAAGAGAACCAACTCCCACAGGGTGTCCTCTCTCCACATACACACACACACACACACACACACACACACACACGCATGCACACACACACATGCACACACTGGCTTTCTCTAAATAAATGCAAAAAAAATTTAATTATGCAGCACCCCTTTCAACAGTCTTTTAAATTTTTTGAGCAGATCCCAAGCTTGTAATCACTAACAAAGAAATGAATATACGTTAAGTAATAAAAACTCATTGATTAAAAATTATTCCATTTATTTATTTTGTGTGTGTACACACACCCCATGGTTCTTGTGCAGAGGTCAGAGGGGCAAGTTGAAGTAGTTGGCTCTCTCTGTCTACCTTGTGAGCTCCGGGGATGGCACTCCGGCTGTGACACTTAGCCTTTAATCTGTCTTGTTGTCTTGGTTTGCATCTATTGCTGTAATAAACACCATGATTGAAAACAACTTACAGACTCTTGTCACTAAGGGAAGCCAAGGCAGGAGCTTCACAGTGACAGAGGATCACTGCTGACTGGGTTGTTCCTCAGGCTCAGGGTCAACTACTTTACATATAAGCACATACATGCAGACAAAACATTCATACACATAAAATAAAACAAATAAAGATAAAACCATTTTTTCTTAAAATTAAAAAAAAATCATAAGTATGCAACATACTATTTTCTTGGAGATCTTGTATCAAATCAAATGACCGGGCGACCTTTTTTCCTGTGTTTAGCCAACGTACTGAAAGGTGCAGAATTGTCTGTCTTGTGTCAGTGAGGTGGCTGGAGGGGGGAGGGAAGAATTGTCAAGCTTGGCAACCTGAGTTCAGTCTTCTCCTGACCATAGACTAGGAGGAGAGAACCAACTCAGAGAAGTTCTCCTCTGACCTCCAGGGCACACTGTGGCATGGGCATACACACATACACACACACACACCACCACCACCACCACCACCACCACCAAATAAATAAAAATTAATAAGTAAATGCAGTTAAAACAAAAAACCCCAAACCCTCAAGCTACCACAGGATAACTCCAGCAGGATGGCAGTACTTGACCCTGGACATGGATATTCTCAGGTAAAGCATATGATTTTTCTTCAAGGAGGGTACCATCTTAGCAGAGTTGTAGACTGAGGGGAAGAGTTTGGGAAGAGGGGTGACTAGATGGCTCAGCAGGTAAGAGCACTGACCGCTCTTCCAAAAGTTCTGAGTTCAAATCCCAGCAACCACATGGTGGCTCACAACCACCTGTCATGAGATCTGATGTCCTTCTCTGGCGGCATCTGAAGACAGCTACAGTGTACTTATTTATAATAATAAATAAATCTTTGGGCCTAAGCAGTCAGAGTTGACTGGAGTGAGGGGGTAGGGTGGGGAGGTGCTGACTGGAGGGAGCAGAGGTCCTAAAAAACTTCAATTCCCGCCATGCGTGATGCACGCCTTTGTTCCCAGCACTTGGAAGGCAGAGGCAGGCGGATTTCTGAGTTCAAGGCCAGCCTGGTCTACAAAGTGAGTTCCAGGACAGCCAGGGCTATACAGAGAAATCCTGTCTCGAAAAACCAAAAAAAAAAAAAAAAAAAAAATTAAATTCCCAACAACCATACCAAGGCTCACAACCATCTATTCAGTGTACCCATATACATTAAATAAATAAATAAACAAATATTTAAAAAGAGTTTGGGAAGAGAAAGTAAAGATACAAGGAAGGCTGTCAGTGAGGTTACTGCGGAGAAACCTTATCCATACTCAGCCTACCTAGATATGGGGGAGGAAACCAAGGGGCTGGAAGCAAACGGGTTGGTGGACAGCAGAGCTGATGTCCCAAATGGACATGGAGGGGAAATAGTGTCAAAGTACAACTCTCAAGACGTTTTCAGTGCAATTCTGATCGCAAGCACAACATGAGCGTTTGTCTATCGTGAGATTTCGGTTTCTTTCTTT
>CACVCL010022077.1:0-48834 GCA_902729485.2 Mus minutoides | reverse complement strand
TCTTTTTGGAGGCACTCAGAGCTATGAGTTTTCCTCTTAGGACTGCCTTCATTGTGTCCCATAAGTTTGGGTATGTTGTGCCTTCATTTTCATTAAATCCTAAAGCATCTTTGTTTCTTTATTTCTTCCTTGACCAAGTTATCGTTGAGTAGAGCATTGTTCATTTTCCATGTGTATGTAGGTTTTCTGTTGTTTTTGTTGTTATTGAAGACCAGCCTTAGTCCATGGTGATCTGATAGGATGCATGGGATTATTTCAATCTTCTTCTATCTGTTGAGGCCTGTTTTGTGATCAATTATATGATCAATTTTAGAGAAGTGAGGTGCTGAGAAGAAGGTATATTCTTTTGTTTTAGGATAAAATGTTCTATAGATATTTGTTAAATCCGTTTGGTTCATAACTTATGTTAGCTTCACTATGTCTCTGTTTCATTTCTGTTTACATGATCTGTCCATTAGTTAGAGTGCTGTGTTGAAGTCTCCCACTACTATTGTGTGAGGTGCGATGTGTGCTTTGAGTTTTAGTAAAGTTTCTCTTATGAATATGAGTGCTCTTGCATTTGGAGCATAGATGTTCAGAATTGAGAGTTCTTCTTGGTAGATTTTTCCATTGATGAGTATGAACTGTCCTTCCTTGTCTTTATTGAAAACTTTTGACTGAAAGTTGATTTTTTTTTTCATATTAGAATAGTTACTCCTGCTTGTTTATGGGATCATTTGCTTGGAAAACTGTTTTCCAGCCTTTTACTCTAAAGTGATGTGTGTCTTTTTCATTGAGGTGGGTTTCATGTATGTAGCAAAATGCTGGGTCTTGTTTATATATCTAGTCTGTTAGTTTATGTCTTTTTATTGGGGAATTGAGTCCATTGATGTTAAGAGATATTAAGGAAAAATGGAATTATGTTTGTGTGGCTATCTTCTTTTGGTTTTGTCAAAAGATTACTTTCCTGCTTTTTCTAGGGTATAGTTTCCTTCCTTGTGTTGGAGTTTTCCATCTATTATCCTTTGTATAACTGGATTTATGGAAAGATATTCTGTAAATTTGTTTTTGTCATGGAATATTTTGGTTTTTCCATATATGTTAATTGAGAGTTTTGCTGGGTATATTAGCTTGGGCTGGCATATTTGTTCTCTTAGGGTCTGTATAACATCTTCCCAGGATCTTCTAGTTTTCATAGTCTCTGGTGAGAAATCTAGTGTAATTCTGATAGGTCTGCATTTCTATGTTACTTGACCTTTTTCCCTTACTGCTTTTAATATTCTTTCTTTGTTTTGTTCATTTGGTGTTTTGACAATTATATGACAGGAAAATTTTCCTTTCTTGTCTAATCTATTTGGAGTTCTCTAGGCCTCTTATTTGTTTATTGGCTTCTCTTTCTTTAGGTTAGGGAAGTTTTCTTCTGTAATTTTGTTGAAGATGTTTACTGACCTTTTAAGTTGGGAATCTTCACTCTCTACCTATTATCCTTAGGCTCAGTCTTCTCATTGTGTCCTGGATTTCCTGGATGTTTTGGGTTAGGAGCTTTTTGCATTTTGCATTTTCTTTGATTGTTGTGTCAATGTTTTCTATGGTGTCTTCTGCACTGGAGATTCTCTTATCTGTCTATTGTACTCTGTTGGTGATCCTTGCATCTATAACTCCTGACCTCTTTCCTAGGTTTCTATCTCCAGGGTTATCTCCCTTTGTGATTTCTTTATTGTTTACCTTCCCATTTTTAAATCCTGGAAGGTTTTGTTCAATTCCTTGATCTGGTTGTTTGTGTTTTCCTCTAATTCTTTAAAGGATTTTTGTGTTTCCTCTTTAAGAGCTTCTACTTGTTTACCTGTGTTCTCCTCTATTTCTCTAACAGAGTTATTTATATCCTTCTTAACATCCTCTATCATCATCTTGAGGTGTTATTTAAAATCAGAGTCTTACTTTTCTAGTGTGTTGGGATATACAGGGCTTTCTGTGGTGGGAGATCTTGGTTCTAATTATGCCAACTAACCTTGGTTTTTGTTGCTTATGTTGCATCTTGCCATCTGGTTATCTCCAGTGTTAGATGGTCTTACTGTTTCTGACTGTGGCTTGTCCCTACTGTAAGCATGTGTGTCAGCACTTCTGGGAGACCAGTTTTCTCCAGGAGGAATTTAGGTATGGATAGCCATGGCACAGGGTCAGCTCCAGGTACAGATGGAAACCAGAAGGATCCTGTCCCAGGCTGTTCCTCTATTCCTGCGTCCTGAGGGCTCCAGGTGGGTTCCTCTTGTGCCAGGAATTTGAGCAGAAGTTCTGGTCTCAACTCTGTACTCAGGTGTGTCAGCACTCTTGGGAGACCTGCTCTCTCCCAGTGGAATCTGGGTACAGAGAGTTGTGGCACAGTTTCAGCTCCAGGTGCAGATGGAAACTGGAAGCCTAATATCAAATATCTATGAATTTTATATTTATTTTGATTTTTAATAAGTTTCCAATGTGTAAATATCTAAAAATACACTTTTTTGTTTCTGAAAGACATGGTGTTTTAATATAATTTTTGGCAAAATGTCCATAAAACTCTAAAATGTTATGTTTACTCAGTAAAAAGAAAGTCATCAATCTAATATGAGATTATGAATCTGGCATGATTTCGTTTTTGTCATAAAATTCAAGTTTCAAGGGTAGAAATTTTAGCTGGCTTCTAATTATCACATGAGTGTAAGTGAAGAGTCAGGAATATTTGGCCAGGTGTGTGCCCTCAGATACTCTCAGAGCAGACATTACCAGCAAGAAAAACATATGAGGACTCTGACTCTCGCATGAAGTAACACATCTGGCTGATTTGAATCAGACATTTGAATATACTACATATATATACATGTGTATGTGTCGCCAACAGAAGTCAATTTAAACATTTGGCATTTTAAAGTGATAAAAATGCATATTTAAGGGTATATGTGAAGTCTCTGGACATATAGCTACAGCTCAAATACCTCCCTGAATATGAGAAATAGTAAGAGTGAGGTCTTTAAGGGAAATAGTTGCTAAGCCTGGCTTCCTCCTGTCAATCTATGTAACCTTGGGCAACCTTTTCAAATTAATAAATCTGGTTTAAAATGTATATCCCTTCTTCAAAGTTTGGCATGGGATTCTTTGGGGAATATAATAATAATAATAAATATTAATTGGTATCTTCAAGCCCGAAGGACAAAAGAAAACAGAAAGTAGCCATGCAATTTCAACCAAAATTCTATTACAGTAGATAGACAGGTTCTTTTGGTGGCGGGAGGGGCATTGGCAAGTGTTACAATCTGTGAATTCCTGTAATTCATTAAACTCTGCACTTGGAAAGATAATTACCACACTTATTAGAAGTGCATCAAAGTAATTAAAACAATATAACTTAAAGGATAGAAACTCTTGAGGGCTAAAGTAGGGGCGATTGATTTGTATGAATCTCTACTTGTGATTTTGAGTGCCTACACTTTATTTCTAGCACTGACATCTTCCCACAGTTGGACAATGGCTTGTTCTATGTGGTATGTCATATAAATCCATTTTCAGAACTGAAAGTCTGTAGCTGCTGTTGGGAATGTCTCAGGCTGCCTAAGGACAATGGAGTAAAGGTCATGACATACTTTTAAAAATGCTTATATCTTTATCTTTACCATCTGAAGTTAAATGTATGTAAATAATTTTCTAGAATAGGGGCCCATTCGGTTTAGTAAATTGCACATATAATTTGTATACTAATTTAACAGGTATACATCTTTGAATGACTGTAACAAGTTTTAGCATATATGCAAGTCCAATGAAGAACTAAGCAATCTCCCATGGTAATATAATATTAATAATAATTACTAATAATAAATAGTTTATCTCCAGGAAAATGCTGCAGAAATCACTACAGGATATGAATGTCAAATATGAAGGTTAAGGAGTGGGTGAATGTCAGGTAAAACTAAGCCAATGAAAAGTAGTCACAGGGAAACCTACTATTTTGTAAGCTAATTTAAAATTTTCACTGAAATGAGAGTTTCACTGCATGGGTGGCTAAAACTCCCAGGTGCCATTAAATGAAAGCCGCAATGCTGAAAACAGGATACTCCCTGTCAGTTGTTGCAGAGGGAGGTGTCTAAGGTTTCCTTTCTGCCCAAATTAAAGGATATTACCACTGGTCTTGGTTTCTCACCATAGCTCCATGGCAAGACACCACAAGCGTTAGTCACAGGACAAAGAGGAACCAAGCTGGAATCGAGCAGAAGGCTTCCTCCCTGCTGAGTAGCTTTTATAGTTCCAAAGAACAGGAGCAGGCTGCTGGAAGAGGAATGTAATCAATGGTCTCATTCAATTCTGGACATTTTGAGCTGTAGTACTGGCCTAGTTAGCTTTGACAGTCAAGTTGTCACCTGAAAAGGGAACCCTAATTGAGGGATTCCTCAGTCCAGATTAGCCTGTGGGCATGTCTCAAGGGCACATGGAGGGTAATAATTAGGTGTGTGTATATTGATTGCCTATTGATATAAGAGGGCCCAGCTAATTGTTGGCCACACCATTCCCTGAGCAGATGGCCCTGGGCTATATAAGAAGGTTGGCTAAGCATGTATCTGGGTGTGAGCCAGTAAGGAACTTTGCTTAGATTCCTTCCCTGACTTCCCTCAGTTATAGACTTTGATATGAAAGTGTAAACCAAATAAATTCTTTCTTCCTCTAAGTTGCTTCTGGTCACCTGATTATCACAGCAACTGAAAGCAAACTAATGAAGGTGTCAACCTGCCAGGCAAGATGTTTCCACTGACACAGAGTGGTATAGTTATACTGTGAGTAACCATCAGATTGGATTTGAGGCCCACTCCACAGGAGGGAATTCCTGCCCAGTACCATAAAACTGTCCAAGGCCTGTTGATAATTTGTTTATAAGCCATAGCAGGGAAACTACTACTATTGTTTTGCTAAATGGAAATAATATCTGTAACACAAACAGTGTTACTCTTAGCTTTGGTTTGGAAAGCCTCTTTTTTGCCATAGATAGTGGTTACTGGAGACTCATCACAGATCAACGGGCTGAGGATACATGGCTCTTAATGTCCCAATACAGGGGAACGCCAGGGCCAAGAAGTGGGAGTGAGTGTGCAGGGGAGCAGGGAAGGGGGAGGGGGGAGGGGACTTTCGGAATAGCATTTGAAATGTAAATTAAGAAAATATCTAATAAAAAATTGGAAAAAAAAAAAGATTTCAGCCCTTAATAGGACATGCATATCATTCCCTCCAAGACCCAAAGAACATCACAGGAAGATGGTAGAAGGAATACAAGAGCCTGCAGAACAATACTGTCTTCTAGGGAAGACATGGCCTTCCCACTCATGAATTAACAGTAACTGTGTCAATGTTCACAGGACCCCAAATCTGGCCCATCAACCTTCCCTCATGGGGTAGGAAAGTGGAATTTCTGGAACTCCACCCCATGATGAAGATTGATTAGTAATTCATACTTGCCACCAGTTCAGGAAGCATTTTCTACATTGCTATAGCCACTGGTAAGTTGCATGTTTCTGCAAGCAACACTAATTAAATTCATTAAGACAGACAGACACACATACCCCATACACACAACCTGCCTCCCCAACACATACATAGGAACAAACAACATGAAAACAGAAAGGGGCTAATTTTGCAAGTGGAAATGTGGATCAGGAGAAATGGAGAAGGGGGTGACAGGACAGGATACTGAGCAGTGATTATGATCAACATACTTTCTGTGTGCTATGAAAAAATATGACAACTAGTATTACATATAATTAATATGTACTAATAAAAAGGATTATCTATAGGCCAAGAAAAATATAGCATACTGAAATCAAAGTGAGTTTATTTATTTTATTATAGTTATGTATTTATTTGTGTCTGTGTATGGATTTCCACATATCACACTGTGTATGTGGAGGTCAGAGAAGACCTACCATGTAGGTCCTAGATATCAAACTCAGTTCACCAAACTTAGCAGCAAACACTGCTATTGTTTGAATCCTCTTACTAGCCCTGCTTTAGTATCAGGTGTATGCCTCCCTTAGTGTAAGCAGATTTTCTCTGACCTATAAGGGTGAGCAACATTCCATTTACAACTTGACCACCATTTTCTCCCTAACCCCATTCTTCATTTCAAATCAATTTACTACTTTGATTTTTTTTATCAGTTTGGGTGAATTTATAATGCATTTATAATTGCATTTGTAAGATAATGGGTTGGGGAAACTCTGATAACATAAAAATTGTGCTAAAGAGACAATAAAATTATATGTTGTAATGAGACCGGATTGAGCTTGTAGCATTTTGAGCCCTGCTGCCGTCTTGCACCCAGCCCCTTTGAGCTGCACATTGGAGTCTCATTATGACTAATTGTAGTTCCCCTCCACAACCACATCAAAAGGAAGCAAACAGACTGCCTGTGCACTGTGGGGTTTGTAATCCTTTCCATATTGTATAATGAAATCCAACTTCACTTTTATATTTAAGATACTGAGTCTTCCTACTCCAATAGTTCCCTATTGTCAGCTTTCCTGCATTCCTTGAAGCTCCCTGTCATGTTCAGGTGCATGCACTAAAGTGAAAAGCTAACTATGTTTTTAAGGGTGTGTCTTAGTCAGGGTTTCTATTCCTGCACAAACATCATGACCAAGAAGAAAGTTGGGGAGGAAAGGGTTTATTCGGCTTACACTTCCATACAGCTGTTCATCACCAAAGGAAGTCAGGACTGGAACTCAAGCAGGAGCTGAAGCATAAGCCATGGGGGAATGTTCTTTACTGGCTTGCTTCCCTTGGCTTGCTCAGCCTGCTCTCTTATGGAACCCAAGACTGCCAGCCCAGAGATGGTCCCACCCACAAGAGGCCCTTGATCACTAATTGAGAAAATGCCTCACAGCTAGATCTCATGGAGGCATTTCCCCAAATGAAGCTCCTTTTTCTGTGATAATTCCAGCTGTGTCAAGTTGACACAAACCTAGCCAGTACAGGGTGTTTCTCTTGATCAAAACCAAAGAATACTAAGAAGATATCTACAGAATTAGTGTAAGTATAATTAAAGGAAACTTCTAGAATTGGTGATATGGATAGTCTCTTTAATATCATAAAAAAGGTTATTTCAGAGTTTGGCATGGATATAATGCTTTCTCTTTTGAAATACAAGAATTGCTTAATATAAACATCATTGCAGCACATATCCTGACAACACAACTGAAGGCTGCTTGGTTTTGTTGCTAGGATCTCTAATTGTGGCAAACCTAGGCTATGTAATGTCTATGCTTTACAAACTTTTCCAGATAAGATAACTCAGGAAGGATAGACAGAATGTGACACTGTCCTCTATGTCCTTCAGTAGTGCTTTCTTCAGAGATTCCTCACAAGTACCCTCCCCCTCGTTTCCTCTTTTTGTTCCTCCTTGAGCACATACAAAATGAGCAGTTTTATTCTAAGGAGCTCTGAAGTCTTTAAAGCTCACGGAAGCTCTTTGACATCATTTGTGGAATGCTGAAACAGTTCCAACCTGCAAGCTAGGCAAAAATCTCTATCCTGTGTCTCTCTTCTTGAGACATTAATAGAAATATTCCTGAGCATACAAACAGTGCTATACTTCCTTCTTTGTTAAACCATTTCAGTGTTGCCTGCTTACCCTTCTGAAAATTTAAGCTTCATAGGCTGTAGTCTACTTTCCGTTTGCTGACACCTGACTAGCCTCTAGGGTCTCTATGTATTTGGGACCTTTGGTCCCCTCGTAGGACTTTCCACCCCCTACCTTGACCCCATTGCTGCTTCTTTCTCAGTATGTGCTATGTACTGGACTCCTTCTACTCTTCTAAACTTCATTCTCTATTTTAATTTGCAATTCAAATCTTGCTCAGATAATAACTCCAAAACATCATCATTGAATTTGCTGTATGCTTGCCTCTGAGAAGTCATGTTCTCTTTGTTCAACAAACGTCTAATGGATAATTAATTAAATGATAGTCAGGAGAGCTTCCAGGGGCTATAGACAGTTCAATACAACCCCCAAGTACTGAGGCTTTTGTTCTATTGGGAGACATACTATGAATAAAGATCAATTCAACAAACATACAAGTACCATGAGGAAACAGAGGTTACAGTGTTCACAAATACAAAACTAAACAAAATCTCCTTAGAGACTCAGTAAGAAACCAACTAGGCAGATGTTATAGGTTGTTGAGAGACTTGTCTTTAAAATATGTTTATTTGTATGTATATATGTATGTATACATATACATACATATCGTACATATGGTCACATTCAACACCATCCAGTTATCCCAAGTCTCTTTCCCACTTGGACAGCTTTTGGTGTTTGTTGTGGTTTGGTTTGGTTATATTTTTTGCTTTGAGGTCCACTGAATTTAGGTCAGCGAGCAGGGCCATGGGTGTGGCAGAACTCACTGACATGTGGCTAACTCACCAGTGGCTTGCCCACCAGAACCCCTTAACTGCCAGTAGCCCCATATATAAATGAATGTTGATGGAGCCTGGTCTTGTGAAGGTAACTACAGATCCTGTGACTTTATGAGTATAATGGCCATGTCATACCTAGAAAAGAGCAGCTCACAACCCTCCTTCCCATCTTGTGGCTCTTACATTCTTGCTGCCTCCTTTTCTGTGGTTTTCCCAGAGCCTTGGGAAGGATCGTATGAATGTCTCATGAGGACTGAGCACTAATAATCACTTCGCACTTTAAAGAACCTTTCTGGGTTAACTCATTCACTATGAAGAGAAGCTTCCTAACTGGGAACGATACCCTTATCGGCAGTGCAGACAGGCAGTAGCCAAACTTTTGAGTTACATTTCCTTATCCTGTTACTAATGTAAGCAGTGTCCTGATTTACTAGCAGGGATTGGGACAGAAGGCTCAAGTTCAGTTACAGTAGACGTAGAGACAGGAGTACCCTCACTTATGACTCAGTGTGTAGCACTGGAAAAACCACCAGTTGGTTATAGAAAAGAGATCTTTTTATCCACCCTCACATTTCCCTAGGCTTTTCCAGTGTATTTTTTAGGCCTGCTGAGGACTTGGAATTTGTTTAACCCTTACTTCATACTTCCCCACAGACATACTTTCATTTTCTGAACATTCATTTTTCATGGGTTGAGAATATAAAAATTTTAAGAGACAGTCTTGAAATTACTATAAATCACCTCTGTTTCTCCTTATATACTGTAAAAAGTTTAAAAGCAAAGCTATTATACCTAATGTATGAACTCATAAATAAGTAAATAAAATAAGGCACTAACCTGGTGTTTTTACAGATCTAAATGTTCAACTGCAATAGTGTCTGTTGAAAGCCCTGTGTGTTTATATCCTGACCAAATACCACACTCATCTGTCACACAGAGTGGAAAAGGTGAGGGTGGTAAAGGAAGAAGTTGGAAGTTGCCTTACTTTCCTTTCAGTACTATCAATACAATAAACAAGTGTACTGACTGGTTTTGTGTGTCAACTTGACACAGGCTGGAGTTATCACAAAGAAAGGAGCTTCAGTTGGGGAAGTGCCTCCATGAGATCCAGCTGTGGGGTATTTTCTCAATTAGTGATCAAGGGGGAAAGGCCCCTTGTGGGTGGGACCATCTCTGGGCTGGCAGTCTTGGGTTCTATAAGAGAGCAGGCTGAGCAAGCCAGTAGAAGCAAGGCAGTAAGGAACATCCCCCCATGGCCTCTGCATCAGCTCCTGCTTCCTTACCTGCTTGAGTTCCAGTCCTGCATCCTATGGTGATCAACAACAATGTGGAAAGTGTAAGCTGAATAAACCCTTTCCTCCCCCAACTGCTTCTTGGTCAAGATGCTTGTGCAGGAATAGAAACCCTGACTAAGACAACAAGCAAGCAAAAATGAACCAGTTCTATTAGTTTCTACTTTATATTTGATATTGAATGCTAATGTTTCTGAAAAATTCTGTGGACACAGTTTTTCTTTTACATGAACAAACCATATTTATGGGAAGATAGAAGAGACTAAAGTTAACATATTTTCACCCATTCTCTAATGTTCCATGATTGTAGTTTAAAAATATCTTATGGCTATGAAGTCTCTACTTGAATATAAAGACGTTTAGCAATGTTTTTACATCATAAAATTGCAAGTTGTGGGAGAGACAAATGTAAGGCAGCTAGCTTTTTTCCCCCTTAGTTTAGCCTGAATTTTACATTGCTTAGATGAGTATATACAAAGTGTTTTACAGATATAATTATGACATCAAATCAATATATTCTGAAGGAGAGAGCTCATTTTGGGTGGGAATAATTTAATCAGATTGTGTTGGTTTGAATAAGAATGGTCCACATAGGCTCATATATTTGAATGCTCAGTGAGTAGCATTAGGAGGTATGGCCTTGTTCGGTAGGTGTAACCTCATTGGAGGAATTGCTTCACTTGAGGTTTCAAATGCTCAAGCCAGACTCAATCTCTCTCTTCCTGCTGCTTGGTCATGCAGATATAGAGCTTTCCATTACCTTTCTAGTACCATGTCTGCCTGCACACTCCCATTCTTCCCACCACAATCAAAATTGACTAAACCTCTGTAAGCAAGCTACTGTTAAATGCTTCACTTTATAGGAATTGCTCTGGTCATGGTGTCTCGGTGTCTCGTCACAATGATAGAACACTAAAACACAGATATCCACTTTAAGAAATTCCTGAAAAGGAATGTCCTTCATTAACAACTGCTACAGTGTAAGTGAACTCTAGGAGGCTAATGGGGGCAGGGAGAGCTCCTGACATACAAGAGCAAGCATATAAGCAATAGTCCTGCATTTTCCCACAGCTAAGTCCTGTCATCAGTTTAATGATCTAGAAGAGGAACTTGAGATTCCTAAAGGCAGGTAGTATAGTAGTAAATTGTTTCCCAGTTGTAGAAACTCTGACCAGAGGTCTCAGATAAACCATGGACTTTTGATGTTTTCAAACTGTAAGACAAGACAATAAATATAAGTGGTTTAAATCCACTTTTTAAAAGGCTATTGATGTGGCCTGAAAGATGGCTTAAGAGTTAAGAACATTTGCTTTGGGTTCAATTCCTAGTACTTACATGGAGGCTCACAGCCATCTGTAAGCCCAAATTCAGAGGATCAGATTCACTCATATGGTCTCCACAGATACCAGGAACGTGCATGGTGCACAGACATACATACATCAAAAACACTCACACACATGGGGGGAAAAGCTCCTAGTGACTTCTGACCTTCATGTTTGTCATGCTCATGCCTAACATGTAAAATGTTGTATTCTAGGAAAAACTAGAATGTTCCTGGAAAAAAACTCTGCCTTGTGTTGAACTTTCTTCAAGAGCATTTAATTGGTTGAAATGTCAATGATTATGGAGAGTTTGGGATGTTTCAGGTTCAGAGCCTAACAGTAGTTTATCTTAGAATGTATATTGTCTCTTAACTTTTGCTTTTTAACTTAGATTCAAAATTCTATGAGTTCAAGACATGATATTTTAGTGTTGTTGTTATTTTTGAGACAAGGTTTCTCCCTGTAGCCTTGGTTGTTCTGGAACTTGCTTTGTACACCAGGTTGGACTAGAATTGATAGATCCCCCTGCCTCTTCCTCCAGAGTATTAAAAGATGTATGCCATCGCACTTGTCTTCAAGATGAGATCTTAAGTTCTTTGTTATAATGGTGCACATAAAGCACTTAGATGAAGTGCTCTGAAACCAAGCCAAGGGTAAAAAGAATCATCGAACTTAATTTCTAAAGCAATCTTGATGTACCTAAAAAACACAATTTGATGATAAAAATGTAGTCACATTAGAGCTTCATACATAAAATACAACATTTAAAATCACTCTTCTATAGAGGCACAGGGTAGAGAACCCAGAGCCCTGTGGAACAATAAAGACACCCAGTGTGAGGCACCTGTGTAATAGACGCAGACCATTTGACACTAGTCAAAAACCCATAGAAATGGTTAGTTCTGTTAGCTTTAAGGCAGGACGAGAGAAGCAGCTTGAAATGCTGAACATAAACTGCTCTAAACTGAAGCCCACTGACATAATTAGAATACAAATCATAAAACCAGTTCTCCTCACATGCATGCTGTTCCAAGAATATATATTGCCATCCTCCAGTATTTCATACACCAGCCAGATGCGAAATGTTCTTATTCAGTTCTGTTTATCATTTTATAGCATTTTTGCTCCTTCTATTGAAATGGATATTTCATTACTATATACACTATAAGCAGCAGTTGTTCCCTCTTGGTTTATCAGACTCATCTACAGCCAGATCATCATATCCTATTTCTATTTAATAACCCTTCCTGTTACCTGCTAATTGCCATGTATTGATTTACTTAAGCATCCATGGTTGCTGTATTAGAAAGATAACACTTGGCTCTAGGGGGCCTGAAAATTCTTTACTCTGTCAGTGACCTTGACTGACTGGATAATTAATCTGAACCTCTGGGTGGCATTAAAAGACTTAGGCCTTCCATTCTCCGCTAAAGCTTCATCTTCAGGGATGTGAACACACATTTATATTTATTCAGGAAACATCTTATGTAAACCTATTGCCTTCATTTTTATACTCAGCACCAGAATTGCAGATTTTCTATATCTGAGAAAGAGGAAAAAACAGAAATGATTCTAATAGCTTGCCAAGAATTTGGTTTCTCTTGGGTGTTGCTTTCCATCTGCTGGCTAACAATGTGGCCTGGAGAGTTTACTCTCCTGTCTCAGATTTGTCATGTGCCCAATAAAATGATATCTGTTTAAATTACAGGGGGATTGAAATTAACAAATAAGAGTGCTGTAAATCTAGAGTTCCAGGGCTCTGTAATGTATCTTTTCTTTACTTTGCTTTTTTTTTTCTTTTTTTACTCTTACAAAGGCACAGTGGGTTAAAATAATGTTTTCAATTACCTTTGAAACTTACTCACTTCCTCTGGCTTCTTGAGACAGGCAAGAGGAAGTCAGGTTTAGTGACAGAAACAAGAGAAGAAAAATGCCAAAGGGACTACACATAAGTTATCACACCAGGATTGTGTGGAGGTAAAATGGTTTTAAGATACAAGTGTTTTCCCATATGTTGTACTGATGGGATTTTGATACTAGAAAAATGAATTATCTTCTTTCTTTTGATAAGTATCTATTCTGTTCCTTAGGTTTCACTAATCCCTGAAACTTGCCAAATAACATTTTTATCATATGGAATTACATCTCAACAGTCTACTTAGCAAGCTAGTTTTATGTCAACTTAATACAAGCTAGAGTTGTATGGGAGGAGGGAGCCTTTACTGAGAAAATATCCCCATTAGATTGGCTGGTTGGCAAGCCTGTAGGGCATATTTCTAAATTAGTGATTGGTGTGAGAAAGTCCAGCCCATTGTAGGTTCCACCTCTGGGCAGGTGGTCCTAGATGCTATAAGAAAGAAGGCTGAACAAACCATAGGAGTAAGCCAGTAGCAATATCCCTCCATGGCCTCTGCATCAGCTCTTGCCTCTATGTTCCTGCAGAGTTCCCTCAGTAAGATACTGTGACTTGAGACGTGTAAAATGAAATAAGCTTTCATCCCCAGTTTTCTTATACTGATGGTGTTTATCACAGCAATAGAAATCTGAGACAGAACTTAAGAAGTTAGGAGGGCGAGCACAGAGGAATGGGGAGGTGTTACTTTGAGGGAAAGTTTTTTACTTCAAATATTCTCAGGCTTCTTTTTCTGTCAAATCCAATGCATCACTAGTCACTTTCCTTCTTGATCAGCCAACCCCTAGCTGACCGGTGGCCTCCAAGGCTTGCGCGTGCCAGGGAAGAGCACTTTCTTCCTCCTGATTTGGTAGAGGTGGTTCACTTCTTGCCTAAAGCTCCTGTCCCAGCAATTCTGCTTGTGTCATTAGCATGACACACTCTGCAATTGTACTAACACCCTGACAATTAGGTTGAATTGCCTGAGCTCCACAGGGAGCAGGGGATGGGGGATGGGAAATGTACCAGCTATAGGTCTTCGATTTTTTAACATTTATTTATTTATTTATTTATTTATTTATTTATTTATTTATTTAGAGAAAGTGTAAAAGTGTGTGTGCATGTGTGTATGAGTGTGCGCGCGTGCGCACGTGCGCGTGTGTGTAAGTGCATTCTCATGCCCATAGCTTATGTGTTGAAGTCAGAGGTAAGACATAGCTCTTTCCTTCCACAATGTGGATTCCAAGGATCAAATTCAGGTATGTAGGCTTGGTGGCAAGGATCTCAAGTACCTTTCCCTATTGGACAAAAATAGTCTTTACGGAGCAGAGTAGGATAAAGACTCCTCTTTAATATGCAGACCTGATCTAATGACAGCAAAGCCTTAGAGGCCCATTCTGTTTTCATCTGTGAGCCATCTGAGAGAGGTGAGAAGACAGAGAAGGAGACAGAGAGGCCAGCAGAGACAACCATATATAATCAGAGAAGTCAAGATAGCATACTTATTTTAAAGGATGTTTCTGCCATTGTATCAGACATGTAAACCTCAGTTTGCCAGGCGTTTTCTTAGCTTCTTCAAAAGATGGTGTTTGCAGGATGGTAAACCGCAGTGTGATGAGGTGTAGACTTGTCCCCAGTAGCCCAATAGATGTTCCATTACTCCAAAGTGATGCCCACTATGTTTAGGCATTTCAGCATTTATCATGAACTATTTTGCTTGTGTGTGTGTGTGTGTGTGTGTGTGTGTGTGTGTCTGTCTGTCTGTCTGTGTGTCTAACTCTTTACAAATAACATGAGTTTTTTTTTTTTAAAACAGATCTGCAGTTCAGAAAGTCTAAGCTGCATATGCCTGCTGATTTTGAGTCTAGGGGTCATGTAATACCTGGGTAGCAGCTTTTTGTGTTTTCAGGAAGCAAAGGGGGCACACCAGCTCATTTAATCGCCTTTTATAAAAGTACCATCCCTGACCAGCTTCCAAAGGGCTCGCATCTTCTGTTGCATTATAGATTAAGGTACAATGTACAACTTTTGGGGAAACACATACTTTAAGTGTAATCATTAATAGTGACAGAATTTTATGATGCATTTAAGAAGCATACATTGACTTAGTGTTTTTCTCAGTTTGGCAGCGTCCTCCATGTACATCATACTTAGAAGAATTAATACATACAACATTTCTTGCATACTTTGGTTTTTCTTATCAATACATAGCTATTGTTACATGTATAATTATAAGCATCTTGAAATATTAAAAGTAAAATAAAAGGGAAAGAGTGGTGATAGGTGCCTGACTGTCGAAATAAGTCAGTCAGTTTTGTCTCTATATAGTAAATTATACACACAATAATGTCTCTAAGCTGATTCTCAGATGTCTTCAGTTCATTAACCCAGGTCAATAACTTATCATGGAGGACACTTACCTATTTGAGATGTGGATAGTGACTCACCATGGCCTTTGTCATCCTAATAGCAAGAATCCACAGAAGATGATTTTCTTCATTTGCAGTTGTCAACATAGGCATAAAAATAAATAAGCATGTAATCTGGTGTTACACATTATCCAGCAGCCCCTGAGAGTCAGGATGTTGCCACTGGGGTTCTGGTGTCTAGTGGAGATGTTTTAAAAATGCATTTAGGTGTGTTTGAACTCCATGACCTTTGGCAGGTTGCTATATTCTATTCATTATGAAGAATTGTAGATTATGAACTCTCTCATAGAACTGTTTCAAAGAATGAATGAAACTGCTAACAGAAATCAAAAATATGGGTAGATTGTAGTCCTTGCTATTTAGAAAAAAATTGCCAGTCTGTTTACCAGATGCAGTCTGGAGATATCTGTGGAGCTCTGGACTGACTGGAGGGGCCAAATGCTCCAGATGTGGTGCAGCTCAGCAGCTAGGAGCCAAGTTCAGGGCCACCGTGTGGGAAGTGACCTTGGTAGGCTCTAGCAGTTTCCAGAAGCAAAAGCTTTGGGAGAGAATTTCTCTTCCCCAAAATGTTACAGCTCTATACAACAGATGGCCTTTGATTAAATAACTTGTGTGTTCTTTATTCCTTGTGGACAATATATATATTTGGGTGGGCTGAGCTCTAAGAACAGATGCTTTCAATTGGCATGGTCTGAGATGTTAGGGATACCTCATCTACATGTCGAGCCTCTTTGAACACTGCCCTTATGTGACTGACTATCTTCTCTATGGGGTGTCATGGTCATGTGTTCCAGGACAGGAACCTGCTTGGGAGTAGATGAAACTCCTACTGTTCTCAGGTATTCAGGTATAGGGTCTCTGAATCCATGCAACCTTACCAAGTTTTTGTCTGGTGACATGGTTCCACTTGCCCCACAGTAAATGGGTTACCTAAATGTATCCTGTCTACTCGAAATTCAGGCACAAAAGCTGGAGACTGAGATAATGGCCAATGAATAACTGGCCCTACTTCAGACCCATCCCATGGGCAAGCACCAATCTCTGGCACTGTTAATGATATTCTGTTATGCTTGCAGACAGGAGCATGTCGTCCTCTAAGAGGTTCCACCCAGCAGCTGACTCAGACTGATCCACAGCCAAATAGTGGATGGATCTTGGGGACGCTAATGGAAGAATAAGAGGAAAGATTGTGGACATCTCAAGGGACAGGAACTCCACAGGAAGACCAATGGAGACAACAAACCTGGACCCTTAAGGTTCCCCAGAGTCTGAAATACCAACCAAAGAACACACACAAGCTGACCTAGGCTTCCATGCACATATGTAGCAGATGTGCAGCTTGGTCTTCATGTGGATCCCAAACCTATAAGCTACTGCCTATATGTGGGATATGTTCTTCTAGCTGGGCTGCCTTGACTGGCCTCATTGGAATAGTATCCTCAGGGAGTTCCCATCCTGCTCAGAGCTGAAGGGGAGAGGGTAGGGAAGGATTGTGGGAAGAGGTGACCAGGAGCGGGGAGTGAGCAAGATGTAAAGTGAATAAGTAAAAAATAAAATTTCCACAAAGACTTTGCATGTATCTAAGTGTAGAGTGAAAAGATAGTTATTTGAAAGAGGAAAAGGAAATATTCCTATTGCTTTAGAAGTTGGTGGTTTATTTTTATTTCTTGTTCTCTATTGTTTTATAAGCTTGGTATCCTTTCAAAGGAGGCTAAGATGCAAAGTTATTTCATTCATTTGAGATAGTCTTTTATTCTGAAGTAATGGAAGTCTAAAAGATTATAATTGTCTGAATTTTTTTTTCAGATTTTCCAGTCTAATCATGGTTTGATTGCCTTGTCTGTCAATCTGGGTTGGATATTACCAGGTTGTACAGAGACAAAGGTTTATTACTGACCTTGCTTCAGACTTTGCATAGAATAGGCCGTTTTCCCAGCCACACCCAGGCGAGGCAGCTGCCTGAGGCTGCTTCCTTAGGCTAGTGGCTAGGGAACTATCTGCTCCTTTACTAGAGTCTGATGCGTCAGCACAAACATGGAACAAAGTGATAGAACATTGACAGAGAGAGAGAGTGCTTTGTGTTCCTGACTTTAGAGTCCGAATTACTTCCCAGGAGAATTACAACAGAGCCAATTTGGTACTGTTCTGCCATGGGCTTTCCTTCAAAAAAAAAAAAAAAAAATCCCAGAATCTGAATGCTAAATTGGTCAGTATTTGAAACTTAGCAACCTGAAAGTTAACTAACTAACTAACTAACTAACTAACTAACTAACTTACTTTCTCTCTCTCTCTCTCTCTCTCTCTCTCTCTTTCTCTCTCTTTGTCTTCTTTCTCCTTCTCCTCTTCCTCCTCCTCCTCCTCTTCCTCCTCCTCCTACTCCTCCTCCTTCTCCTCTTCTTTCTTTTTTTCTTTTCTTTCAAGAAGATGGTACTGTCTATTGCTTCAAGGCTAGATTTCAGTTCTAAATTAGTAAAGAAATAAAATGGTGTTGTGAGATTGTCCTGTTGATTAGGGTTTATCATGCCAGCATGAGAAACTGAGTTTGGATGTGAGCACTCTTATGAAAATCTGGGCTCAGTGGGAGATATCAAAATCTCAGCACTGGGGAGGTAGAGACTTGATGATCCTGAAGGCCCGTATGCCAATCTAGCCTAATGGATAAGTTTAAAAAGTAGAGAAGAGCTGAAAAAGACTCCTCATGTAAACCTCTGCCTGCCTCACCCACATACTCACCAACACTCACAGGTACACACACATAATCATGTAAACAACTAAATACCACAAAAGTAAACATACAAATGAAACATAAGGAATCATGTTATTATTTTACTATTTAGTCTTGCATCTTCATTTATCTGGAACATACTGGAATACAACACACCTATGCTATATCTAGAAGGATGCCCTCTGCTGATCATTCTGATTTTATCTCCATGTAACTCTATGATTTCTGCTTCATGGAGTGTATTAGAGCTTCCATAGTCATTTTTTTTAGTGTTTCAGTCCTATTCACCTTGCTAAAATTTAGGTTTTCTAAAATAAAAAGGAATTTCTTCAAAAATATTAGCATTTTTCTAAGGATGAAGAGAAATAAATTAAGCCATCCTATAGACAAGAAACTGCACTAGACCGAAAACAAATTCAAAGGATTTTGGCTTTCAGTTATAAATTCTAAGAATATTTAGTTCATTCTTTCTTTTATTCCTCTTTAACTAATAATATTGGCTGACTGCGGAGTATATTGTGATGGGCTTATCTTCCTTGTTGAGTATTATTACTGTCAATGAGTGATGGTGGGAAGAAAGTAATAGTAAGTGGGAATTCTCACTCTCACTCCAGACTCCACCAGAAGAGTGTGTGTGTGTGTGTGTGTGTGTGTGTGTGTGTGTGTGTGTATGTGTGTCCATGTGTCCATGCGTTCATGTGTCCATGTGTCCATGTGTGTACACTTTATCACTGTTTCCCTAGGAAAGCTGGTATCATGAAAAAATGCTTAGTGACCTTTTGGAATAAACTGAGGACTCGGATATGGAAAAAACAGGGCTGTGGTTATTCATGTAGAACTGCCCCATATACTTTTCTTCCTTCATACAGTTCTACCTTGAGCATCTGAGAGATCGCAACAAAGAGATGTCATTTGTTAAGCATGGTCTTACCTTACTTCATTTCTTCTCTGAAATTCACCTTCATCTTTACATGTGCTTAGTCACTCCCAGTGTCTTACTGAGCGTACATTTCTCAGAACTTTCTGTTAGTGGATGTTCAATGAATCAGAATCTCAGGAATGGATGAAAGGATACCAAATCTTGACTGGAGAGAAGATAAAACAAAGGACAACAAAGATAAATGACTTATCAAGATCGAGCTAATGTAAAGAGAGTGGAATTAGGTCTCTATAATCTCAGAAAGTGTGATTGTTAAATAACCAGTGGTTTATTTGATAAATAACATAATACGGTTATTGATATTTTGATAGTTGATAAGTTTCAGCATCCACTTCTTTCATCAGGATTTGGCAGTTCATCTGATCTTCTCTTTGAAGACAATTCATATTTTATCCAGAGTCTTGCTGTAAAGTATAATACATTTGACACGGAGTAAGGCTTGTGATAAGACGAAACTCTTCAATATAATCTGTATCTAATAATACCATAAAAATAATTACAAGGGGGACTTGTTGAATTACTGAGAAAAATCAATGAATAGTAGCTTTTCTTTGAGAGCATTTCTTAGCAGAAAATAGTCTGCAGTGATGAGTGAGAGGGGAAGGCTTCACACCATTGCAGTTATTTCCTCCTCAATTCAAACGATGGTTTGTGTATTAAGCCAGTGAATAGGCGTTAGCAGGTGAGCTTCACTGCTGGGTCAGATTATGTACTGCAGGTCTACAGGACTTTGTTCATTCAAAGTTCATACAAAGGTCCTTGATCTGATGTTTTTCTGAGGTCCTGGTAGTAAGTGACAGAGAAGGCTGAAATTATGACATTTTCATTCTTGTCCCCAAATTGTTTACCGCTCTGGGACTGATATGTAATCTGATCCATGAGTATAAATACGGCATAGTTTTATGTAGTGGTTCTCTGATCTAGAAAACTGAGCAACAGATTTTTATTAAGGCTTCATTTATGATTGCTTTGCCAGTGATTGCCATGGGGCTGGAAGGAATTGAGGAGGAGGATGGAATTTTTAATAATTATAAACTAGAAAATCTCTACATGAATTGTGAAAAAAAAGAAAGAAAAACTACAAATATGTGCTAGTCTGTTACTTATATAAGGTCTTACCTCCCAGAAAGACACACCATAAATAATTCATCACTTTATTTCAGATTCCTTTGTTGTGTATCTGAGATACAAACAGTGACATCTGGAGTCTTTGTTTAGAATTTAAGCTATCCTCAGCCTTCCCCCTTGCCACCAGCACACCATAAAAGTAACTGACTTGTAGCTATTGAATGAGTGTGCTGAGTTATATGAATGAAAAGAACCTTTCAATCTTGCAAAGATGCTTCTTAATCCATATTTTTAAAAACAGTATGCTTAATTCACATGACTCCCTGCCCAATATTCACATACTCCTCATGGCTCCATCAGCATAGGTGGCCTCCCGAATCTCCTCTCCACTGCTCAAAGGAGGTGAACCATTCTAGAATTCCCACTGGATGAAGAAGAGAAGCTTCAGTCTGTCTTTCATTCTATGTGACTGCAGCTAAGATTCTCATGCATCCTCTTCTTACTACACTCACCAAATATGTCACAAGGTAGAGTAAAACTCCACACTGCTGGGTGGATCTTCAGCTAAAACAAGGTTTTCAAAGTTGTCTTTCGAAACCACATTCCTAGGGACTGACTCTTACTGACACCTGAACTCGAGTCCATCACTCAGATCCACAGTGTAGCCTTTACATTAACTCTAAGATTATCCAAAAGTGCAGCTGAGATGCCAGGGGTCAAAGGCCAGCTTTGACACCACTGGGTAAACTGCGTCAGACGATTGTAGTCAATGCCAATGACAGCTAACAGTGGTTGGTACTGACAGCCACCATTGGGGGCTGCTGCTGGTGGTAGCCAGTGATTAAAGAAAGGGGTAAATTCTAATACAAACACACACAGTGATTAAAGCAAAAGCATGCTGCAGAATTTTTTTTTTCCTCTTACCCTCTTTTTATACCCCTTAAGATAAAGTTTTTCTATGTAAAAAGAAAATTACCTCATAGCCACAAGTTACACATTTTCTAGAAACAATCACCACAAAAACATAGTCTTCAAAAACAGATTCAAATCACTCTATGTTGTGGGAAATATTAAAAAGATTGACAAGATTCCCATGCTACACCCTGCGACTTTCTGCCCCGCAGGGCTGGCCAGTTATGCACTGGCAGCACTGGCATCAATGGCTGGCCTGTTCTTATCTTATGGAGACTCTGACTCAGAGCTCCAAAATCTCTCCACCCAGCTCGATAAGTTCCCACTCATGGGTCGATACCATACCAGGTCCATGCTTCAAAACTCCAACAGCCTCTGTGGTACATATCTGGCATACCCACACTTTGCCACTGTCCCTTTCGATCACAGTATAGCCATGCCCAAGATGCTTTTCAGTTACTATTATGTTAAATAACCATTCTAAAGTCTGTGAATAAGTACAAATATTTAAAAGACCGATGCACATAGTTCATACTTACTATAAAATATGATAAATGAGATGCTAGTTTACATAGAATTTTAATGATATTCAAATTAAGACATTCAAAGAAAACATTTTTAAAATTAAGCTTGGTTATGACAAAATTAAGACAGTCTTTGATGTGTTAGAATGGCAGGTTGCATCTCAACAGCACACTAGGCCAAGGCAGTCCACATGGAAGAGGTTTTATTGGAAAGAGAAGAGGGGGTAAAGAGAGTGAGGGAGGGGTGTTCTCCTTAATTATATGGAGAATGATGTAACACAGGTAAAGGTGGGAGGTGAGCCAAGTGGATGCTGGGAATATGGTGCCTATTGTCTTGGCAACCAGTCTGCAAGTCGCAGGTCATGCTGTCACCTATGTGATGTCATAGGTTTGGGAGGTCCTGATGTTAACAGTCTTTGCAAATGAAAATGGGAACCTTGTACATTTAAAGCACTTTACATTCAACACATTCATTTTCCCTTGAACTTTCCACATGCAGAACTAATGAGTAGCACCTGGCTAAAAGTGATGGTAGAAGCAGGCTAGCATGCAAATCTGTTCCTATATTCTACACTTCACAGAGTCACTCTTAAGACAAGAGATAGGAATTGTTTCTTCAATCCAGGAAGAATTTTTTTTTTTCTTTTTTCTGATACAGGGTTTCTCTGTGTAGCCCTGGCTGTCCTGGAACTCACTCTGTAGACCAGGCTGGCCTTGAACTCAAATCTGCCTGCCTCTGCCTCCCAAGTGCTGGGATTAAAGGTGTGCACCACAACTGCCCGGTGGATTTTTTTAAAGTAATTCATAAGAATGCGTGTAAGCAAGGTGTACACAGTAGTGATAAATATGAAGGAATTCTTCAGATTTATTATACTTTTGCTTTTGCTTAAAGAATATTGAAAAATAATACTTATATTGTGTTAGTTATAACTCCCTTCTTCCAGTAACCATTATAATGAACAACCATTTAATGGATTTTAATGGGGAGCAGGGCGGGGGGAGGTATAGGGGACTTTTGGGATAGCATTTCAAATGTAAATGAAGGAAATATCTAATAGAAAAATTTAAAAAAAGATTCCTAAAGTTCATAAAATCAGAGATCTTTGTAAATACATATACTTCCAATGAGCCTCCTAATGAAAATGATAGAACCATGTGCTTTAACTCTGTGTCAGTAGGAAAATTTCTATACTTCACATTTCAAGAAAAATACTGCTGTTTCTGGTGAATTATTAAGCAATATTATTGATGATTTCCCATTTTGTTTAATAATAATATTTGTAGTATGCCTAATTCATTAGTTTCATACAAAATTTATTCTTCCTTGAAGTATTTATTTGTCTCTGAAGAGCCAAATACCTTACAAAACATTATTTCCTTAGCTTGCACTAACATTTACCAAATGTAAATTTCATTTACATTTCAAATATAATGTCATCAGATAGAAACTTTGGTTGATAGCACTGCTCCCACATCTCACTGTACCTGCCTCTCTAATGTAACCACCAATACATTTTAAACTTCCCTTGCTTTATGACTTGGTTTATTCTGTAAAACTATAAAACTTCATAAAACTGATTTTATATGGAAACATGGAATTTGGAGTAACCGCAACCTGTTTCTGGACCATGGCCATTGATATAGGCTCCAGAATCAATGGTGGCTCTTGTTCCTTTGAGGTGAGAACTGCTTCTTTCCCCCTTTTTAATTTTAATCACAAAATTCGGTGCTACAAGGTACCCTGAAGGTGTAGAGGAGGAAATATGTAGCTCTAGTAATTATGTTAATAGTGTCCTACAAGATCTCCAGCATGTAGAAGCTGTCTTCTACATCCTCCCCATTCAGAAGTGAAAATCTCCCTTGTCTATCACAGTTGTAGAAACATACAGATTAGAATCTAGCATTGCTGCCCTGCAGAACAATAAAAGCATTCTATTTTCTGAATAGCATCTGCTTTACCAATGTCTGTGTGTGTGTGTGTGTGTGTGTGTGTGTGTGTGACAGTGTCTCATTATGTAGCCCGCTACATCCTAGAACTCAAAACCCTCCTGCCTCAGCACCATAGTGCAGGAATGATAGGAGTATATTAGCATGTCTGGCTTATGAAGGGATTATTAAGTAATTGCTACAATAGTAACAAAATCTTCAGAACTCTGAAGAATAAATCCTTGTCCTTTGGGGGGGGTGTCTTGTGATTCCGTTTTCCTTTGTTGTTGTTGTTGTTTGTTTGTTTTTGGAAAGCAGTCTCTCAGCAAGTGAGTCTTTCTTTCACAGCTCATTCATAGTAAGAAGGAAACAAGAAACCAGAGTCTTCTGTCTCAGGTAGAGGGCTGAACTAGGGCCACACCAGGACTAAGAACCCTGCTCAAAGAGAGACACCTCCCAAACTGGGAGCTGAGCCATGCAAACACTAGCATAATAAAGGGGTGAAAATAAAAAACAAATTGAAGTGTGATTGTCTCACCATTGTCACTGTTACCATTAAATCAGATGGATGTACAAAGTGTGGCCTTTTCTGCTTTAAAGTTCCCTTTTTCTTAGACAGTCATATCACTACAATCTAGTCTATACATAACCTTCTTTCATAGTATATAAACTATGGTTTCTTTTATTTTTCCCAAGTGGCACCATGAAATCAAGCAAAGATAACTTTCTTCAAAATCATTTGTGACAAAGATGGCTTATTTTCCTCCTGGGCATACACTCTTTGACATGGCTCCCTATTTCCTGAGACCAGCAGTAGTGAACTACTGCCTTGTCAACTGGATCGTAGGCTCCTGAAGCATAGCATATAGGTCATTAAGAGTGCCACAGAGTTTTTAAGGCCTTGAACCAGGGAAAGGCAAAGGTAATAAAATCTTAAATAACGCCTAAACTGTAAAGAATTGAACTGTGCACAAATCTGAGTGTGTGTAACAAATATGAGAAAGATACTTAGAGGTAAGAGAGACATTCTCTCTGTTTCCGGATCAGATAGTTAGCATGTGTCCCTGTGTCCCCCAGTATGTCTTTTACATACTATACTGTTGGTAAAGAATAAAAGAGCAAAGATAGTCTGTGTTTTAGTTTGTGTTTCCATTGCTGGGAGCAGACACTACAACTCTTGTAAAAGACAACATTTAATTGGGGCTGGCTTACAGTTTTAGAGATTCAGTCCATTTCATCATGGGTGGAAGCATGGCAGCCTGCAGGCAGGCATGATGCTGGAGGAACCAAGAGTTCTTCATCTTGATCCAAAGGCAGCCATGAGATGACTCTCTTCCTCAGGCTGCCAAGATGAAAGTCTCTTCTGAACTGGGTAGAGTCTGAAGATAGAAGGAGTCCTCAAAGCCCACCTATACAAAGACACATTTTTTTCTAACAAGGTTACACATCTTAATAGTGTCACTTCCCATGCAGCAAGCCACATGGTTTCTGGGATTTCAACTTCCATTCACTTGTTCCTGACTTTGGGGCTTGTGGCAAAGCTGCTCACCTCATGGTGGACAGGAACCAAAGAAGGAAGGAAAGGACCAGGGTTCCAATACCACTCTCAAGGACCCAGCTGCAATGACATAGCTTTTGTCCACCAAACTTCCCTTTCTAAAGGTCAACTGCCTCCTGGCCATGCCTCAGGCAGGTGACCAAGCCTTTCCCCTGTGAGCCCTTGAAGGACAATTAATGTAAAATTGTAGCCTGTAGTGGTGGCACAATCTCAAAACCTAACACCTAACCCTAGACAGAGTAGCCGGAGTTCAAGACCAGCCTGAAAAACAGACTAAAACCCCCAGCTCAATAAGTTAATAAATAGCCAAATAATATAATTCTAACTTCTTGCTAAATCCTAGGTTCATGTCTATCTACTTACATTTTGATAAGCATATTTAAAATATAAAATACTGAACAAAATTACTTTCTTAGTCAAGATATATTTGGTTTTATCATATACAAATTTCCAACCTAGAGAACCTTTCAAAGATTAACAAAATTGCTATGTGTACTCCAGTGCAGTCTGCTTGGTAGGCCTAAGGGCCTGGAAGCAGTCATGAGGCAAAGAGTTTCAAGGAAACTATGCCTCCTGGAACCTTGGCATTCTCATAGCCCATATACTCAAACCTGTCCCCAAGTTAGTCTGGTGTATGCTCTCTTTCAGTATTGCTTTATTATAAGTGCCTTTAAAGATTGATTTTTGACACATAGCTAAGCCTCCACCAGTGTTCCAATGTCTAGAAAATCCTTGAAGCCGGATGAGATTGGAATTCAGTAGGAATACAGTAAGAATGTTACCTATTCAGTAACCTTCAAATTCACTTCTAGTAGAGACAGTGAAACTAATTAGGCATTACAAAGAACAAAGCTAGAATAGCTCAGGGCTAGTCTGCAGCGTGATTACTTAGGACAATAGTCTTCACTCATACAATGGCCTAGCGAATAGAATAGGTGGGTTAACCTTGAAAGAGTTAGTGGAAGGGAATTCCCCTGGGACAGGTTTCTTCACTAGGTGCAAAGGAATAGCATAATCAGGTATTTACTAAGAACCCCTGGTGATGGGTTTAACAATAGACTAGCATTACATAGTGCATTCACCTGGTTCCATTTTAAGTGGTAAATGAGGCCTTGTCCCTGCCATCTTTTGATGTATGCATTCCTTTTGTTTTGTGTCACTGTAACTTGGCAGATGTGTCTGCCTGGATCTTCTTGTTTTTCTTCTGTATAAAAAAGTCTGATGTTCCTTTGAACATTACATTCAGATCCTACACATTCTCCTATGTCCACGTCTGTTTGTTGCCCCATTCCTGCCGACTCTATGACCATCTGTGCGAGATTCTGATTCCCACAAATTGAGGGTGGCTGGACTGAGCCCGGTCCATGGCACAAAATGATAAAGTGTTTATTTAGTAATAAGCATAGTTTTTATTTTTAAAAAGTTATTAATTATACTAATCCTATAGCTGCATGATACATGACTCAGATTTGCGTTACAGGGTTTTACAAGTATTTTAAAAATACTTTTGTTTGCTTAAAAAAATACCTGTTTATATTTGGGTCTTGAGACAGAATCTTGTTATGCAGCCCAGACTGGTTTTTAACTTATAGCAATCTCCCAACCCCTATGACTACATAGCTGTGGGGTAATGACACTTTCTATTGCCTTTGGGTTGATTCCTTGTTGCAGTGCATAAGCCTGCCCTCAAGTTAAAAGGAAAGTTAAAGCACAGCTCTAGAAGTATGTGAGGGATCAGACACTTGGTTGGAATTTAGGTCAAGGCAACATCCCAGGCTAAAGAAAGTTTTCCCAGGTTAGATGAACAACCCAGGGACAGTGAAACCTGCAAAGAGAAGAGAAATGACATGTGCCAGGAGATTAAAGACTATCTTTTTAAGTATATATTAAGTTGTATTAATTTACCAAATTGGGATTAAGAGATTGTCACATGTATTCATGTACCATTATACCTTGTTCTTATTTTCTCTCTCTAGTTTCCTCATTGCTTCCCCTTCCTGTTTCGGTGGCCACATCCCTGCCTGAAAATGTCTCCTTTCTGCTTTTTTTCCATAAACATGTGTGTTTAAATATACATTAGGTCTTTATTCTATATGTTAAGAGGAAACACAATGTTTTGTCCTTTTCTTTCTCCCTTACTTTCCCTGTATCCCGGGTTTGTCTTTACCATCCATTTACACTTTATTTTTTCTCCTTTCATAGCCCTGTTCACACACATACACACATGTGGACACATATGCACACACACACACACACACACACACACACACACACACACTTCTATATCTTTAAGATGAGCTTCCACATATGACTAAAAACATGTCATTTTGTCTTCGGAGCCTGGCTTATTTTGCTTTTGAACTGAGCCCAGACTAGAGCCCAGTGCCTGGCAAGAGTCTGCTTTCATCAGGTCTCTGTCAGAGTAAAGAACAAATGAAGGCACCTTTCACCCAAGCCCTAGAGAGAAAACACACAGGAGCTAGTGTTAAAACGTACACAGGCCTCTTTGTATCAACTTGAAGAAAGGATAAAAGGTGGTATTAAGTCAGGTGTCACTTATCTCTTCCGTGAAATATTTAGATTAGACACAGAGAGTTCCCAGGTCTTTACTGGAATTGCCTGAATTACAGCTTTTACCTAAATCAAGTATATACCTTACAAGATTCTGTCTTCAGTTACCAGAAAATCCTTTTATTTGAGAGACTCAGGGATATTATGAACTCATTTATTCTGTCAGAAGGAAGCTGTTTTGAGGGTAGCATTTAGAGAGTCTATTTTCTTCTCTGGTATGTATTTCTAACCCCTGGCAATACAGCTGGCTTAGGAAAAAATCACACTGTGATAAGAGTGTTTGTTTGGAGCTTGTCCACACTACTTAAGAGGATAAAATATAAAGATACCTTTAATAATTAACAAGCAATGGCAAGCAGGAAACTGTATAAACTATTCTCCTTTATCTATTAAACCAGTTCTTGTTAGGCCATTTAGTTGTTAGCACTATGTTAAACTATTTTTGATACCTTTATGAACATAATAAAATTCTGTAACTATTTCTTATAATATAGAATTCCACCAAGTATAAATTATTACAATATTCTACAATAATTTTACAATTAAGGACAAAAACATTATGATTACTTGAATTTTGTATTTATCATATCATGTCATTGTGATAGGCAACATTAAAAAAAAGAAAATTTTACTTTTCACAATGAACTGACAGAAAAACCATGTGTTAATTGGTACAAAGACCTGATATTAGCAAAGGAGTTTCTATCAAACTACTTTGGTTAAATGCCACAGTGGTGTTGCATGTTTTTAAACCCAGGACTTTAGTCCCAGGGCAGAGAGGCAGGAAGATCTCTGAGTTCAGCGTCAACTTACAGTACAGAGGTAGTTTCAGGACAACCAGGGGTATACAGAGAAATGCAGTCTCCAAAAACAAAAACAAACAAACAAATAAACAAAACTGGTTTAAAACATAAGCATTATCAAGCCAAATATATTTAGGCTTTATAATTAAATTGTTTAAAGATGACACAGTAGATAATAGTGGCCATTGCTCCAGTAAAGGACCTAAATGGGGTGGCTCACAACTGTCTGTAATTCCAGCCTTAAAGGATCTTATACCCTCTTAAGGAGTAATTGTTTATATTACATCATATTTAACAAACTAGCACTTACTTTTATAATTTGTTACCAGCCAACATTCTATGTTAATATGTGTTAGTTTATAATACTTATGGTATACAAGTCTAATATTGATTAGAATATTAATGAGTTATATATC
This sequence comes from Mus minutoides, assembly GCA_902729485.2. Lineage (NCBI taxonomy): Eukaryota > Metazoa > Chordata > Mammalia > Rodentia > Muridae > Mus > Mus minutoides. The sequence goes on along the minus strand of CACVCL010022077.1, from coordinate 20,048 downwards.
ATAAAGTTTTCCTAGTAATGCTCTCTCTTCTTCCTGTATTAGATAATTTTAAAAGACATTCTCAATTTCTCATGACTATAGCAAACTAATGTGGTTTATAGCAATCTTTTACATATAATCAATTAATCAGGTTAAATTTCTTTAGATATATACTGGCTAGTTTGTGTTAAATTGACACAGCTGGAGTTATCACAAAGAAAGGAGCTTCAGTTGAGGAAATGCCTCCATGAGATCCAACTGTAAGGCATTTTCTCAATTAGTGATCAAGGGGGAAAGGCCCCTTGTGGGTGGTGCTAGCTCTGGGCTGGTAGTCTTGGGTTCTATGAGAGAGCAGGCTGAGCAAGCTAGGGGAAGCAAGCCAGTAAAGAACATCCCTCCATGGCCTCTGCATCAGCTCCTGCTTCCTGACCTGCTTGAGTTCCAGTCCTGACTTCCTTGGTGATGAACAGCTGTATGGAAGTGTAAGCCGAATAAACCCTTTCCTCCCCAACTTGCTTCTTGGTCATGATGTTTGTGCAGGAATAGAAACCCTGACTAAGGCAGATAACAATGTAAAGAAATGTAATGTTCATCCTAAGGTACTAACAGTGCAGGCAGAATTTCATACATATAAAAACATGACACATTTTGCCATACCATGCTCCTTCCAGAGATAGTACAACTAATCAGGAGCTCAAGCTTTACCTCATACACACATAAAATCAAGACTCTATATTATAATCCATCTAAAATTGTAAAATTACTGGCTTCTTCTGATTAAACACGTGTTAGCTTGTCTCAGCTGTGATGAAGGAGATTCTGCTTAGCTTAAGAATAGCACTGCTTGGAAGCATAATATATTCTCTAGACCCAAATAAATTATCCTTATTAAGCAACTTGTTCTTTTCATTGTTCTATTTATTATTTCACTTAGTAATGACTACTCTGACAATTTGCAAAGTAATGAACAGCTTTACAGTACTAATGAAAAGGATACAGGCATAATTTAAAAAAATTGTAATCTTGGAGTTCAGCAAGATACCCTTTGTAATTTAGCAACGGAAGCACACTTCAAGCTCTGGAGATTTTCTGAAGAACCTTTTTAGAAATTTTGACTATGTCCTTTCAGATTTCACAAGCAAGAGTGACGTTTGCAAGCACCATTTACTAGCAGGAAAATGTTAACGGGAGGTGAAAGCCCAGGAAACTGAATCACTGAGTCTTTGAATCAAGATTGTCAGTGAGCCTCGGGGTGGGAGAGGTGGGAAGAAAGTGCTTGGAGTTACTGTGCTCTTCTCACATGTGTTTAGGGTTGATTCGTGCCACACACACACAGACACACACACAGACACACACACACACGCACACACACAAACATTGTGATTGTATTCATCAGCCATGCTGCTATCATAAAAGACCATAGATGACGTAGCTTAAACTTCTGTAATTTATTTCCTCTCAATTCAGGAGTCTGGAAAGTCCAAGATCAGGGCCAGCATGGTCAGTCATGGTGACAGCTGCATTTCTGGGATACAGACTTACAGACTGCTGCCTTCCCTCTGTGCCCTTGCATAGGAGAGGGAGGGAGTGAGGGAGGGAAGGAGAGAGAAAGAGAGAGAGAGAGAGAGAGAGAGAGAGAGAGAGAGAGAGAGAGAGAACAGGTGGAATTTGCTAGACCCAACCACCCAACCACTCAAATATAGGAAAATTAAGTTACATTTCAGACAAATCTACAAAACAAAACATATGTCATTAGAGAAGAGAGAGAGAGAGAGAGAGAGAGAGAGAGAGAGAGAGAGAGAGAGAGAGAGACCTTTCCTCACTAGCATCAGCAGGATGGTGGCTGTTGAGTGTGGTGTGAGGCATAATAGAAGTGAGAAGAGTCTGTCAAAAGGAGAACCACACATTTACCTCAGCTGTACGCTGTAAAGATTTACCTCAGCTGTACGTTGTAAAGATTTACCTCAGCTGTACGCTGTAAAGGGCACTTAATACTTTGAAATATTAATACTTACTTTCCACATCCTCATACAGTGCTTTCTACCCCAGAGATTACATGCAATGACAGTTTTAGCAAGGTGTTTGACGTTTTCTACTTCAGCTTTCAAATCCAGTGAAAATAAGCCAAGTGGCCTTTGTACAAAGAAATTTGAAACTGAAATACCTGAATTTAGTAGCAGGAAACTATTGCTTAGCATCAATGGAAAGATGCTTACTGTTGTTTCCAGGAGCCTTAGGACCCTGAAGAAACAGCTCCAGGAAGAAAGGAACAAGGTGCAGGGGAGTAAACAAGAGGACAGAGTGTGTGGAAAGAAAGAGACCCTAAGAATTAACTGCCTGCCTGTTTATCTGAAAGCTGGAGTCTTTATTTTAAAGTCTCTGGGTATTTGAGGAAATGTATTAATCAAGTTATTATTTAATGAAATGACTTAATTAATTTTCTGTTTTTATGTGTAATTCTTTTTGTAACTAAAAAGAAAGTGCTCCATCACTGTTTTTAAAATGTGAGCTTTCATTGTAATTTTTACAAACATTTTAGTTTTTCAAATCTAGGAAAAATTCTACTCAAGTGTGACTTTGCTTTCTAAAAGTATCCTAAGGCTTTACTTTGTTAATATTATATTATTTTGGTCTATAAAATGGTAATGTTTGAGATACAATAAATTAAACAAAATAAAATAAAAAGACAGGGAATATTTCAGTATTATGTATGTTGACTAAGTCACAATCAGGCTTAATATAGCAAGATTGTAACATAATTTTTCAAGTTTTCATCTGAAAGAGAAAATTTGGAAACATTAAACAATTTTTCTTTACAGATTAATGTGTCATCTTTTCAGATTCAGCATTATATTTTCAGCTAAATATACTGAACTAGACAAAGAGCAGCTTTCCAGCTGTGAGTTTGTCTCCGGCAGCTGTGGCCCACCTGCCCCAGGCACCAGTGATTTGGACTCTGGGCACTCTTGGCTTAATAATTCACTTGTTGGAAAGTGTTAGAGCAATTAGCAGAAGCAATCTCAAAAGCGGGGACCCAGGAGAAGGACGCCAGGAAGCTGCTGAATAAAACATTATTATCTTAAATTTTTTGTGTCTTTCTTCTGTATAATATTAATGCAAGTAAAGAAACATGCTCGATTTCGCCTGCAGTGTGCTATTTTTAGCCCCTCAATTAAGCTCAGTTCCAATAGTTATTATCATTAGTTAGCATTTCCATAACAATATGCACTTTTAACACAAGTGCTTTGTAATGATTTTTAGAAGTTTCTCTGCTCATGGTCTTATAAGGTAACATTAATTTACATAAAATTTGCAAGAAAATAAAAGCAATTATGTGCTTCCTACAGTCTATATTAAAATAACTCACTGTCGGCCTTGTCACAGCCACCATGGATTGCAGTTATAACTAAATCAAAAGGAAATATGGGTAATTTATGCAAGGTCATATCTGGAATGAGCCAGCCATCTACACGGAAAACTCTAGCCTCTACTCTCCGTAATATCATACCCAGAATTCAGTTGTCAATAACTATATCATCACAAGAGCCAGGCATTGCCAGCTTGCATGGTGTGTGATAACCATGAATACAATGGAAATGAGATGCCCTAGGAATGCCCTAGGAAATTGGAGCCTTGGCTACATGTTGGATAATGGACACTGGGGACTGACATCTGTTTACCTGGGTGTGATGGTCTGTATATGCTTGGCCCAAGGAGTGGCACTATTAGAAGGTGTGGCCCTATTGGAGTAGGTGTGGCCTTGTTGAAGTAGGTGTGTCACTGTGAATGTGGACTTTAAGATCTTCATCCTAACTGCCTGAAAGAAATTATTCTCTTAGCAGCCTTCAAATGAAGATGTAGAACTCTCAGCTCCTGCCTGGATGCTGCCATGTTCTCACCTTGATGATAATAGAGTGAACCTCTGATCTCATAAGCCAGCCCTAATTAAATGTTGTCCTTCTAAGAGTTGCCTTGGTCATGGTGTCTATTCCCAACAGTAAAATCCTAACTAAGACACTGGGTCAAGTTGTACTGCTGCAAGATCCTCTTCTGGTGGACTAAAATTAAAATTGAAGCAACAATCAATATCTATGCATATCAAGGACTCCTTAAAAGTCAAGTTTATTCATTAGAAAAAAAGGCTTAAAATTTGGACAAATGTAACATTTAAAAATATTGAAGTCCATTCTTTTGGAATTTCTGAACTTGCAGCCTCTGCTGTTTCTGTTTCTTTCTCTGAAGCTTTGTGTGCTGTGGCTCTGGGAGCAGAGGCTTCCTCCAACTCACTGTTTCAACTCACTTTCCTCCTTTTATCTCCTATCAATGTAAAGACTTCCCCATATAAACGTGACAACCCTTTTATCTCTTTCCTCCTCAGTGATTTTTTACTCTAGTAAGAGAGGAAGCTTTGGAGAAATAGGGTAGACTCTAAATCTACAAGCCACCTTTTAAAAACAGACAAACAAAACCTTTTGGAAAATGAGTTTTATATATAGCACTCCATGTCAAGGGACATCAGGACTTGACCTACACCAATAATCATCCTTTGTTGTATTCACAAAAAATGAAAATGCTTGCAGAGTCTATTCACAACTTAATCTCTAATAGACTATTGCAATCAAAACAAAACAAACAAAACCCCTGCACAATTTGGAGTAAAATAAGTAAATATATCCAATTCACATGTTTCTTAAGAAATATGAATCAAAGGCAATTATGATTTTGTCTCAGGAATAAGAATTCCATATCCCCAAATACCTTCTCTATCTCAAACACTGTTTCCCCAGTACACTGTTTGAGCCATCTATCCACACTTTACCTAAAATATGAAGAATAACTTCTATTATGTGAAAGAGAGAAAGAGAGAGCAAACCTACAGAGAGTCCTCTTGTACTGGTGTCTCTGGCCTCTGCTCAAGAACATCTTTTCTTCTTCCAGAGCCACCATGGCAGCAGATGCTGAGCACAGAGCAGTGTGTTTCTAAGCACTGAGGAGCACAGGCTTGCTTGGCCCTAGTGGGCAGCTTGCTACTGTTACCAGGAGAAAGTCTGAGAGAGTCCTAGCATTACCATGTGTTACCAGGAAAACTAAGGTCCTCTTTTAAGACTACTAGTTTCACTATAAAAACATTTAAAAATGGATTTAAAAAAAATCTTGACAACAATTTTATTAGAGTTTTAAAAAAAAGTCCACAAGTAGACAAGCTGTAAGTCTCAAAAGCTGCTCAGAGAAAGGAGATAAAGAGGATGAGCAAAAGTATGGAATTTTTCAGTTTGGTATCGGGGTCTGGCAAGTAGTCTGTGCAGCCTGGTGATGCCCAGCAGCCACAGAACAAAAGGAGGAGACTCCCAAAGCCTAAATTGTTAGAGAACACATGTTTAGAAAGGAGAAAGAACAAAAGGAAGTTATACTTTTAAAAACCATTTTTACTTTTTATTGAAAATCAATTGTTTTTGTATGATGTATTCTGATGAGTTTCTGTTGGAAAACCTCACCCCAAAGCCCACTGGCAGTAACCTAGTGACTTTAGGTCAACATCAGCCACCAAAACGCAGTACATTTCCATTGTTGCCACAAGTCACATATTCCCTTATGAAAATCTACTTCCTTCCCATGCATACTCGCTGGTTGTTGGTTCAGTCTATGTGCCCAGCTCAATTGACTCTGTATGTTTCCTTCTGGTGTTCTTGACCTCTCTGGCTCTTTCAACCCTTCCTCCCCAACCCCTCCACATGATTCTTTGAACTCTGCCTAATGTTTAGCTGTGGGTCCTTGCATCTGTTTTCATCAGCTGCTGGGTGAAGCCTCTCAGACTTCTGTTATGCTAGCTCCCTGCCTGCAAGTACAGCAGAATATTATTAGTAGTGTCAGGAGTAAGATCTCTCTCATGGCGAGTAACTCAAGTTGGGTCAATCATTGGTTGGCTATTCCCTCACTTTCTGCTTCCTCTTTATCCCTGAACCTCTTAAAAGCAGGAAAACTTGTGGGTTGACTGTTTTTGTTTTTGTTTTTGTTTTGTTTTGTTTTGTTTTTGTGGCTGGATTAGTATCCACATCCTTTCATAGAAAGTCTTGCCTTGTTACAGAAGGAGACCTTTTTCATGTTCCATATCCTTCATTTCTAGGAGTCTTAGCTAGGGTTACCCTCATAGATTCTTCCGAGTTTCCACTGTCCTAATATTTTAGCTTGCCCCAGAGATACCACCCAAAAGGAACACACACACAGACACACACACACACACAAAGAGAGAGAGAGAGAGAGAGAGAGAGAGAGAGAGAGAGAGAGATTCTAGTACCCCTATACACATATGTAACAGATGTACAGCTTGGTCCTTGTATGGAACCTCTAACAGCAGGAGCAGGGGTTGTTTCTGACTGTTTCCTAACTCTGTATCCCTTTTCCTTAACTGGATGACTTTCTCTAGTCTCAATAGAAGATGTGACCAGTCCTACTACAGCTTGATATGCTAAGTTGGGTTGATATCTATGGGAGGTCTTCCCTTCTTTGAGGAGCAAGGGAAGGGGGCATAAGGGAGGAGAAGTAAAAGGTAGGACTGGGAGAAGGGGAAGGATGGAACCTCTAATCCAGATGTAAATAGATAAATTATTAAATAGAAAAATGTAGATTAAACTAACAGGTTGAATACACAGAAAAAAAAAAAAAAGAAAAGAAAGAAGTTAGTGCCTTCTCTTCCCACCATCTCTCCCTTTCTATCACACTCAGAAGTAGCCTTTGCATGTCCCCTCCCCCAATAAATCTCTCATGTGAGAATTATTGCAGTGTGTGATCTCTTTGCCACAATTCTGCTGATAAGTCAAAACAGTTTTCTCTCACTCTACTTCTTGCACTTTCTCCTCACTTCTTTTCCCATTAAGATCTACTTCTTTTCTGTCTTTCATTAGCAAAAAATAATCCTCAAAAAAGATAATAAAATAGAACAAACTAATATACAATAAGATAAGACAAAAACTACCACATTGAAGTTGGATGGGACAAACAGAAAGAAAAGTGTCCAAGAGAAGGCACAAGGATCAGAGACCCACATGCAAACTCAGGAATCCCATAAAAACACTAAACTGGAAGCCATAATGGAAATGCAGAAGACCTGCTGTAGAAGTGTGCAGGCCCTGTTCATGCTGACACAGGTTCTGTGAGCTCATATGAACTTTGGTTATGATGATCAAGAGGGCTTTACTTTTTTGGTGTCCTCCATCAACTCTGGCTCTTACATTCTCTATGCCTCCCCTTCTTGGGGGTGGGGCCCTCTATATCCTGGTGGGAGATATTGATGGTGACATTCCACTTAGAGCTGATAGAAGTAATACTTTTTCTTCAGGAAATTGGGAAGACTTATAAAATTGTATGACTGTGGCTTCCTAGAAATAACATGGGGAATGGGGGTAGGGAAGAGGAATTGTGGGGAAAGTTCATTATCTCATTAAAAGGACAAAAAATCCCCCCATCTCTTTAGCATAGCATTATGTGAAACCATTTTCCGAAGGGTGGTCCTTTAGCAAGGGGATTTGACCTGCTAGCTTAGATTAAGTCTTAAGGAAGAAGAAAATGGTATGTTTCTACCCAGAGGTAGAGACCATTCTTTTGTCTGAAAGGCCATAGATGTCCTAAGTGGGTCTTTGGAGCCACTGTAACACTGATTGCAAATCCAGCAAAAAGTACCAAGAGAGCACATGTGTATGTCACTCCAAATCCCAGAGTATATTCCTTTGTTTCATGGCTGCTCTGGCAAGAGACCATATACCTTTCAATATAGACATGCCCTTAGGACAATCACCACATACTAACATAAAATTCCTCATACTTCAAACTTTTTATGACATTCATTGTGTGCAGATATGGATTCTAGCCATTATCAAAATTTCAAGCCCTGTATGAAAATCATTTGTAGGAATAGGTATCAAACACATCACTGGACCCCACCCAGTATTTGGTTGGTGGATACAATGGTTTGTGTAATCCTCCAAGACTTCATATGCCAGGACCTTGGTCCCATAGTGACAAGGTGTGGTCTGTTGGGAGGTCACTGGGAGTAGCTCTATTGAAATCCTAACTAGAGTGTGGTGACCTTTACTAGAGCTGGCAAAATGCTGTATCAGCCTTGACATTTATTATTTAAATAAATCTTCTTTATATGGTACCTAGATTGAAGTATTTATTTCTAGAAACAGAAAACTGGCTAATTTAGAAAGTCAATTTAGAGTTAGAGGTTTTGCATTTCTAGTGAGTTTCTCCAGGATGCCTATAGTGCTGCTCAGTGAACTTACTTTGATAATTAGCATTTACTAAAGTCAAATGATTTTTGTTTTTGTTAATTTCTTTTATCCGTTTGGTTTTTTTTTTTTTTTTTGGTTTTTCGAGACAGGGTTTCTCTGTATAGCCCTGGCTGTCCTGGAACTTACTCTGTAGACCAGGCTGGCCTCGAACTCAGAAATCCGCCTGTCTCTGCCTCCCGAGTGCTGGGATTAAAGGCGTGCGCCACCATGCCTGGCTTTATCCTTTTTTTTTTAACCTAGTTACACACTAAGATTCATATAGATTCACACCCTTCCACCCCTTCCCTGGAGAAAAGAAAGAGGATAGTGAACCTTTAGTGTGTGTGTGTGTGTGTGTGTGTGTGTGTGTGTGTGTGTGTGTTTTGTCTTGTTAATGAAGGTTACTGACATTATTTAGAGATTACCCCATCAATGTTTATGAACAGGGTAGGGTTACTGTGAGCAGTGATGCCATTCTTCCTGTGCCTTATGTTGTAGTGGGAGTTTGGCTAAGCTGCTTTGTGCTCCCAACAGATCTCAAGTGTGCACCCACTCAAGAGCTATCTGCATTCATGAATGAAAGACACATACACACACACACAAAAAAAAAAATCAGTTAATTTTAAATTTAAATATGTCTTTTTTTGAGTGCGGTATGAACTCTTTTTTTTTATTAGGTATTTTCTTCATTTACATGTCAAATGCTATCCCCCAAATCCCCTATACCCTCCCCCTGCCCTGTTCCCCAACCTACCCACTCCTGCTTCCTGGTCCTGGCATTTCCCTGTACTGGGGCATATGATCTTCCAAAGACCAAGGACTTCTCCTCCCATTGATGGCCGACTAGGCCATCCTCTGCTTGACTTACTCAAAGTCTGGGCAGTTCAAATCCCCCCCCACCCCCCCATGGCTAGCACACATTCCCTTTGCTCCTCCTGGCTTAACACCCTCTAATTCTAGTCTTTGTTGCCCTGTCTACTGGGCAGGCACCTAGTCTTTGCTGCCCAAGATACTTCTGGGCAACCCTTCCCAGGGCTGCATTCCTTCTCACCTACTTTTGGATGACTTTTCTTCTGCAGCTCTAAATCTGATCTGTCTCCCTCCAAGTCATGATGATTACCTCTTCTTCCCCTCTTCCAGTTCCTAACCCATGTAAACCTAAAAGTTCCACCTCTCACTCTCCTCTCAGCCATTGGTCATTGGCTCTTCATTGATCGATCAAAAACCAACTGGGGACAAGGATCTTCAGCATTTGGACACTCAGATTCTGAATTAATTCAATAGATTAGAACCAATCTCCAACATTATGTAATAAGGATTTTTTTTAATTAAACATTTTTATTAATTCATTTTATTTTATTTTATTGTCACATCATACAGCTCAATTCCAGTCATCTCCTAGTAGAGTTGGTCCTGGTGGCATGAGCTCTGGAGAGCCAGCCACAAAGACATGAGAGTAGGAAAGCAGGCCTTGCCCCTCATTTGAGAACTGGACCTATGTGGTTTGAACACAGGAGACCTGATGTCCTGAGAACTTTAGTGTCTCTAGCACTTGTCTGCTATTTTGCAGATGTTCCCTTGGAATATGTGATAACCAACAAGCTCCCCTCCTTTTTCATATATCTCAGTCAAGGGAATGCCACACCAATGAAGAACTACCAGCTTCTGGTACTCAAGTTTCCATGTGATTTTTTCCCCCTATATTAGTAAAGATTTTCATTTTTTCTCATGTTTTATTCATAAGTGCTACTTATTCTAAATATTTTAATTAATAGAATATATTACTGAATTAACTCCCTGAGGCCACAATCAGGAAGGATTTGTAGCTGATACCAGGAACTGAATAACTTTTTAAAAAGCATGCTATCCTCTTTCAAGTGTGCAAAGGCCATACTGTCAGGCTCCCTGAGGTTCCCTACCTGATGCAATTCCCACAGTGAGCTGGCCCATCATGACCTACACTTGGAAGGCAGACATATGAAGGACAAATGAGAAGGAAACATTTACTTTCTTCATGCAAATTACACTGATAGTTGTGTTCTGGAGGCAATCACTTCCTAATTTATTAGCCAACTTCCTAATTTAATAGCCAACTTCCTGATTCCACACGTTCCCACCATTTGCATCATTTTCCAGACATCTGCACAAACCTATGGCTCTATATGCTTTATAGCTCTGTCTCTCTAAATAAAAATTCATCCTTAGGGGTTTTTTTTGTAGCTTTTATCCAAATACTTTAACCCATTTAATATACAAGAATAAATCTCTTCATATTCAAATTATCTAGAAAAGCATTTGTCCTCTATAACAGAACTTTTCTCAATAGGACATGCACTTAAAACAAATAATAGTCAAAATAACTATTGTGGGTATTGTTTTTTTCAATAAAGAATAAATCAGACTCAAAAGTAATATTTTTACAAAGAACAAAAATATGAACTAGTCATATGGGCAAGAATGAAAGAAAATTATCAGAATCCAGGAACTAGTCATATGGGCAAGAATAAAAGAAAATTTGGTTATCAATAGGTTTGCTTAGTTTTGTGTGTGGTTTGCAAAAAGTGACTCTGAGAATGAAGCCAGCCTCATACACTCAATTCTTTTAAAACAGAGCAACTCCCCCCCCCACACACACACACAGTGGCCTCATCCCCCTGTGTCAAGGAACAGCCTCAACTTGGAAAGAGGTTTCTCAGAGAAAGGGTGTTTGAGAGTGGTGAAAAAACAACACAAAGTCAATCATGAATCCAAGTTGATGGCCTTTGTTCTGCTTGAGACAGGTTTCCAGACAGCTCTCTGCTTGAGACAGTTTTCTCTTGCTAGAAAACAAATCTAAAAACTCTGGATAGCTCATCTCCTGCAGACCAAAAACCTAGTCTTTTATTACATATCGATTCAGTCATTTACTCCAGGTTCCCTTTGGATTATCTCACAAATCAGCATTCCATGACTCTATCCCCTTGATTCTTAGAAAAAGACAGCATGCACATGTTTTTAACATTGCGAATGAATTCAGAGATCTGCCTGCCTTCATAAGCACACACAATAAGTTTTGCAGGGTGGGACCCTGTATTGAGATTACCATTCGTACCACTACTAGTAGGGCCTAGACATAAACGCCCTCTGTTCATGGCTGATCTTGAACTCAGGAATATGCTTGCTTTCATAAGCACAAACTATAAACTAAGCTGGGTGGGATCCTGCTCTGAAATCTCTTTATCCCCTTCCTTAGCATCTTTCTGACAAGCTGACTTATAGTGCAGTTGCTTCTGTTCTTTTAGTTCCATGAAGCCCCTTATACAATTCACATTACATCCTTATATTTTGCATAGTGGAGAAATTATGTATTCTTGAACTCCTGTTTTCAGAGGTCTTTCCCACATCCTTGAGGGCTGAATTGAAGGCCTCAGTGTTTACCATTTTTGCTGAGATATTAGACATACTCACAACTACCGGACTTGTGCTGCTTCTAATTATCACGGAGTCATTAACCTTGGCATGGAGAACATTTCCCAAAGGAGGAACATGAGAATATGTACATACAAACAAGCCTTACCCCCACAGCAACACTGTGGAATCTTATGATCTTCTGGCTCTGGCCCAAGGGCAGGAACCATGCCACATCATCCTTTGCATGGTCATGCAGGACTTGGCACACACCTGGCTCACCTAAAACAAAGCAGACTCCCCAACACATGCACAGCAATAAATCCAGGTGCAGATGAATGCCACTGAGGTCTGGTGAGGGTGATCAGCACCCTCAACCCTTTTACACAGGCTCTTCAACTGCTCTTGTCCAGAGCTTGATGGTCGGGTCAGGGTCTGATGATCCCTGAGAGAACTCATAAAACTCAACCCTCAACTTTTCTTCTGAGTTCCCCATAGGAAAGCTGGGACCAGGAAAACAGCATAATGTCTAACTCTTCTATTTTGCAGTATTTTTGTGGCCTTCTTGGTTTTGATAACATTTTACACTATTCCTTTAAAATACAATTATCCTTTTGGTTCTAACTGCACCTTTCCTTAATTAGATATGTGTATGCAGATACCAGGCTTTAGCCCACCTCAGGACTGAGGCTCAGAAATTGCTCAATAAAAACTAAATGGAATAAGAGAGTCTACCTTCTAACTATATCTTGGATATTTCTAAAACAAAGACTTTACCTTCCCCTCCCCCATCACTATTCTGTTCAAGTTTCTGGTAGAGATCCCAGCTATATTCTCATCTTCCCATCTTTCTTCATGTCTCAAACTGGTGGACATTTCCCTCCCCCTCCACAGTGTTGCTGGCCTTTCGGCTTTGTCACCCTCAAAAGCAACACATACAAATATTGCTTTATTTTCTTACCACAGTTTTCCCTCTATATCCACAGGATATTGATGCCTGGTCCTCGACCTTACTGGTGAAATATGTGGATGCTTAAGTCTCTTAGCAAAAATGATGGTTCAGTACTGCATATAACCCAGGACATCTTCTCACAATTTTAGGTCATCCCAAATTCTTATATAAATACAATGTAGGCAGCTATATAACCCACAGTGTGCATAATAATGAGAGACAATGGTTTAGAGGCAATTGTTGTAGGTCCAATTACACAGCACACAACCAGATATTTGCCTGTGCCTGGGCTGAACCTATATAGATTCAGAATTCATAAGTGTGGGAAACCCCTACACTCATTCCTCTTTAGTCTCTGTCCCCAAATTCATCAGAACTTTTCATAATCTGAGCACTTTTGTCAAAATCTTGGGATCTCTGTTTTCTGTTCCTTGGTCATCTATGCAGGAGGGCTATAAATGCCAGAGGGAGCTGTTACAAGAAAGGATTCCAAGGCTCACATTTCCCAGCTATCTGAGGATCCTCACTTGTTCCTGATAATGCAACAAATTAATACATCTTAAATAAGTAGTGAAATAACAGATACTTCTGGTTAGAGAATTAGGAGCAAAGATGAACCTGCAGGCTGTTTGCTATGGGCACCAGTGACCTTCAGCTGGGCTTGGTTGACCGAGAGCATTTTCTTTCATCACAACTTCTCCCCCAACAGCTTAAATCTATTTCCTTAATTTTCTTGGAAACAGTCTCCAAGATTTTTCTGTAGATCCAACAATTTCTCAAGGGCCATGAATATTTTAGTACCATTTCCATGCTGCCTCTGCATTCTAAAGTTATACGACCTCTTATTTCATGAACCTATCAGTCCATGATCTCCCATGCTGAATGCTGATGACAAAGGCATTTTCTATTTTCTAATCATGCGCCTTGAGGACACCACTCTTATTCACCTCATTGTCCCATTCAGCTATATTTGGAAAACCCACCGATAATGTGTGATCATGAGTGAGACTCATAGATGTACTCCTTAAGTTTGGTAATGAGAAGGAAAACAAGTTTAAACAGTCTTATTCTTGAATTGAAATTATTGACCGTGAACCCCTCATTTGTCTTATATAATGAGGTGATTTGTGTGCTAGTGCACTTCCACTGTAAAATGCAATGTAAATGTTAGTAGTTATCTATGTCAATAATAACAACCGCCAATTCCAACATGGTGTTTGTCTTCCCTTTGGTTCAGCTCATAAAGGACATGTACTGTGATTTCATCCTCTAAAACTTGGTGAGGATGCTTAATTAAAACCTATTTTTTGTTAGGCTATAATAGGAAAAACATCTCTAGATGTAGTGATTTAATAGGATTTTCTAGTTGTGAAAAGCATTTCCCACATAAAAATATACACCCAAGTGGCTCACAGAATGACTATTTAAACCAAGAGAATCCTTACCTTGCACTTACAGTAAAGAATCTGCTACCTTCGCCACTTAAGCTGTTTCACACAGTAGTAGGAGACACATTTGACCTTCCACATCTGCAAGATAAAGCTGGGGAGATGGATGATAAGTGGAGTGTGAATCTGGAGCAGCTCTTCATCTATCTCTGATGTTTAAATCTGTCCTCAGGCCTAGAGCTAGCTAGATATCTGAAATAACCCTTTGGAGGGTAGGAGGAAGAGCCGACATTTTGGGAACGTAAATGTGAAGGATCAGAGATGGCTGTGTGTGAGGTGGACTTCCACCCACAGGAAGCTCCTGAGTCGAGGTGTCTTGGAAGGACAGAACGCCATCCTGAGCAGTGAGTTCTGCCATCTTTGATACTGCTACAATGAAGTGTTCCCAACATGCTTTGTTCCTTTGCAAAGGTCAGTTGATTGTTCCTGAGATGAGCCAGTGCTTTGCTTACTCCGATTGCCACATGACCCCACTGCTCACCACTCCTCTGTTCATCACGGGCTTGATCTTTTCTCAGTGTATATCTAACAGTCACATCGAAATTCTATGGACAACGCAAACCAAACATTAAAAAATACAAATGCTACTTCAGAGCAGACTGCCTAGCCCAGGGGTTTCAGCAGCAAGGCATACCTGCCGCAGAACTACTCTGTCGATTTTCTTCTCTAGTATTGTTGTGTTGTGGCAGACTGCATGTGAGTTGTGGTCTGGGTTCTGTATGCATGGCCTGTTCTGAAAGAGCCATAGCTCTTCCTCGAAGTCCTTCATGCTTTCTGTGATGATTGCAGTGTTAAATTTGATTATTCTTCATCTAAGCACATGAAGTTTGGCATTTTTCTATGATCTATTCAAGCAGACACGCTCACTTCTATTTAACATAAATTAACTTCAGTTGCCTGAAGTTACAAAAAGAAATATATAAGGATAAAAATAGGCATAATTACATCAGATAAGAAAAATCTAGATAGTGGAGGAGGGTCATACATAAACAAATGAGGAATTCAAGTTACTATAGATTTTTATGGTGACATAATTAATGAATTGCAATTTTATATTGTTCCTCAACAAAAAGAAGTATGGGGGAGAAAAGATAACTATATGTTAATTAAAATTATTACAGTATGATAACAATATTAACACTAATGGAATTAAACTACATAAAGGAAAATTCCAGAAACACAGACTATAAAGCAGCATAACAGTCCAGGTTGTCAAGTGTATCAAGAAAATTGTACTGGTTAAGCTTCCTACTACACTAGAATTTTGTCTTTACTCAGAAAATCATGAACATGAAAGAGAAACTTTATCATGAGATCAATACCTACTTATTTCTAGCATTATGTTATGAATATATCAACAACTTTTATTATTAGAATTTCTTTCCAAACAGATGTGATGGAGGTTTACATAGGGAAACTGGAGACGAATAGAAACTGAAATTTATAGATGTTCAGACATCTATCTGCTAAGCAGAGTTCCCCACTCCCATGCCAGCCTCATCTCCTTCCTGACCACCCAGCCCCAACCCTACTGTGCTGAAAGTCTCCTTAAACTATACCTCCTTACTGGTGGACATCAGGAAGAGTTCAGTCCAGTGGCAACAGGCTTTTCTTAGATTCTATCATGGAGGGAAATCACTTTGGAATTCATTGTGCTTTTTATTGGGGAGGAAGTCAAAGATGCTTTGCCCAAGTCCTGTCTCCTGGCACTTCTTCTTTTCTCTTTCTAGAAGAAGTAGGAGACAATTAACTGAAAGAGGTCAAGTATAACTTGAAGGAACTGGCTAGTATGTGATGTATTCCCTTAATAATGTGGTAGCCACTTTTATACATATTACAATGAACATCAGAGTTATTTCTGCTTTTCTGAATATAGTTTCTTTACAAATAAGACACAGAATATGGAAATGATTAGCCTTTTAAAAATGCATTAATTTTAGAAAAAAATGCATGTAGGGCAGATGAATAAAGAATTAAAAGTAACATATAACCAATCAAATTGAATCAGTGTCTGGCTTTTAAATTGTTATGATCCAAATAAAAGCATACTTTTACACAAACTAGTGATACTTTCTATTTACAATTGTTTTCTTGACTAAGATACAAAATAAGAAAATTTAGAAAACTGTATTCTGTGGAAACAGAAATTAGAATTCGAGTAGAATCTTTAGTCAGTGATTATCTTCCATTACACAGATGTCTTCAGTTGAACGTGTTACATTCTAAACCACAAAAGAAATGAGATGCTGGAGCCAGTGTTTCCTTCAAATTAGCTACTACTGGACATCAAAGAGAAATGAAGTTCAGCCATTCTGAAGTCACTTGCAGTTGCTCACAATGAAAGACCTTGGCTGTCAAAAAATGTCCTTCTCCTTGAGAACACTGTTGATCAGAGAAGCAGAGGTGGCTGGCTTCCCCTTGCCTTTGTCACTGCCACAATAAGCATGTCAATTGCTTGTGTGATTCGAATCTGGTTTTCTCTGAAAAATTCATCACAATACTCACAGGAGTAAATAAATCTTAATCATCTCAAAATTTTCAATATCGAAACCAAAAAGGGCAAGGGTGGAGGGGAGAGCACCAAGCACCCTCATTTAATAAGGCCTGTCTGTCTCCTGCATGAATGATTTGTGCAGCTATTGCTTGCAGGGTCTTTTCTGGCAGGAGAGAATGAGAGCTCCAAATTGGACACTGGGGGGGGGGGGATTGATTGCTTAATGTCTTTTCAAGTCTCTTTGAAAATGAATTGGTCAATAAAATCTCCCTTTGTTTACGAGGGAGCTACTAGGCCTTCAGGCCTCTAGGCCAAAACAATCGCAGATGCCAGGAGTAAGCAGTCCCCCTTTCCTCTTGAGGAAGACTTGCTTTGAGACTGGAGGAAAAGACTTCACAAGACTGGAGGAAAAGACTTCAAAATCAAAAGAGTTCTCTTGATTGTAATACTTTCTATCTCACAGGAAGCTGGTGTTAGGAGCCTTTCTTTGCAGCAAGAACAAGTTAGGGGTCAGGATGCTGCTCCCCAGGTCGCAAGACCTTCGCTCAGCCTCAAGCCCAGTACCACTTGCCCTTAAGCTTTTGTGTTTTTCTTCCTGGACATGAAAATTCTTTAGCGCCTGCTAAAGGATTGCTATTTTGTTTGTAATTCAACTTCAAGTAAAACTGGAAAAAAAATTATGTCACCAAAAACTGCATTCTTTATTAGTCAGTTTGTCCTGCTGGACTCAAGGAGACCACCAGGTTAGCTCAGGCTATTTCCACCTGCTTAATGCCTGTGGATTTGGGGTACCTCAAGATAGTTCAAGTACCTCATATAGTTCAGAGAAACCTAGAGGACGTGCTGTACTTGACTTAATCCAACCAATCTTTATGCAGAATTTTTCTGCAGTAAAATCACAGTGCGGGCAAGACTATCAGGGCTCACATCTCCCTGATCCCGATGTGGAGAGCTGACAGCTTGTACTGCCCTGCTTTCTCCATGTTTTCCTCAATTTTCTTGCAGGAATGTGCAAATTATCCACCCATCATGAATTCTGCAGAATTGTTTACATTATTTCATAAATATCAACAAACATGAGTCTCCTATTTCTGAAAATATTAAATAATTTATAAATCCCACGTGTTTCTAGCTTGCTGTTTCAGTATTTGGTTTGATTTGTCCCATACATTTGCAGATATCATTATTAGTGTTAAGGGGTTACATCAAATTACAAGCTGTATTTCCCAAGCACCATGGAAGGGGAGGGGCAAATGCTTGTTAGTGCTGTTAAGGTGGGGCCTACAGAAGGTGAAGGGCAAATGCCTGTTAGTGTGTGTCCCCGTGGTCATGGTCAAGTGACTTCACCTCTGCCTAGTTTGTGCATCTGTAACATGCTACTAAGAACATTTCTTCTTCAGGGTAATCACACTGTGTAAAAAAATATATGTGAGAAACCCTCAAACTGTACCTGACTTTGAGGATGTTCAGTCAGTGGGGGCCTGTGGAGCTTGCTATTATTATTTATTCAAAAGGAAATGATGGCCCTGGTCATTTACTTGTCAATAGCCTCTGACAGTAGCACATTAACAGGGTTAGAGCAGCCAGGCACATAGGAAATTAGAAATAATGACGCCTTTTTGTGATAAGGATGAACAGTTGAAGGCATGAGGTTGTTGGTCATTAAACAGACTCATATGTGCTTTGCTTCTAATTCATCCAATTTGATAAGGAAGGACAATAGTTACAGAAGGAATTTCTGTTAATACATAATAATCCCCAAACTGTGTAGATAGGGGAGATATCGGATGGTGGGCCTGGGGTCTTGCAAGCAGCCGAGCAAAAGCAATTTGTTTTCTACTTAGGGATAGCGTGGTGTGCCTCACTAGAGAAGATAAGGCCTTATTTTCCTGAATTCTATCTAAATGTTAGAGCAGGGTTTTTCATTAGTCTCTACTATTTCCCCAAGAAAGTCAAAATTAACAACTTTGGTAATGGGGCACCTGTGCGGAAAAAGTCCTAGTAACCCGTTCATTGTTTCAAGCCAACAATTTCTATTTCAGTCAGATGTCTGTTGCACTGTCACTTTCCAAGGGTTACAAATCAGTGTTGTTTCCTGGAAATCTGTCATGTAGGCCATCAGGAAGACAAACAAATACAATCTGTAATGTAGTCTTATCAACATCATCAAATCCCCACAGTGTTTCCTCATTGCATGATATTTATGAGCAGCCATGATGTATTATCTATTTTTCTGATGTCATTTATGCAACGTATTCTTATGTCACATAATTAGAAGTCTGACTAGATTGAAAACTTAGAATTTTAATTGCATTTATTTACAGTCTTTGCTTTTTCTTGGACTTTTTCATAAATTTTTCAACCTCTCATTGTCTTAGCACATTCTTCAACTCAATTTGAAACTTTTTTTTTTTTATTTTTTATTTTTTGGTTTTTCGAGACAGGGTTTCTCTGTGTAGCCCTGGCTGTCCTGGAACTCACTTTGTAGACCAGGCTGGCCTCAAACTCAGAAATCTGCCTGCCTCTGCTTCCCGAGTGCTAGGATTAAAGGCATGCACCACCACGCCCGGCAAAACTATTTTTATAATCAAATTTTCTAAATAGTTCCGAGTATTTAGAAATGTCTACTTTAATACATGTTATGTAAGACTGACATTTCCTAGTTATTGAAGCCAAAACTGCAGTTGGTTTCCAGCTTCTCTCTGTATAAACTTTTCCTTTCGTATGCAGACATAGTTAATTAGAAGAGTGATTTATTTGCATACTAATTGACAAGGATGTCATCTGGATCCCTAGTAAGTCAGGAAATAGTTTTGAAGGGTCCTCATTAGGATAAGGGGGACGACAGAGCTGTCCCGGCTGCAAGGAAAGCTAAGGAGAGAGAGAAATGCTCCATTTCCAAGCATCAGGGAAGTTCACTGAGGTATGCACAGGTAGGACAGTGTGTTCCCATCTTTCATCAGCTACTCCCCCCCAGACCTGACTCTTGACAAGCTAAATAGGATTGAGTAAGGGGAAACACCAAGCCGTACACTTGACTTGATTTGCACAAGATTTCCCAGATCCATATTGTAGCTTCCTCATTAATTTACACGAGCCCCTATGAACCAGCAGATAGATGCACTTGAATTGTTAATAATTTCAAATCACCAGTCAAGTTTAGCTCCTGCGATGTTAGTAAAGTAAGAACTCCACTCATACTCTGGGCTGTGCAAGCCAAGGCTTCCTGAGGGTGATGACATGCCCCTGCTTTCCTTGTGTTATGCTTGTTTGCATAGCAGAAATACCTGCATGTGAATTCTGAATACCATTCATAAAAAAACACTTACACCTGCTTGACCCCACCTCGCTGTAAAAAACACAGATTTCACAAGCATCTGATGAGAAATACAGAGAACATGCTGGGTGTGGTAGCCCACACCTTCAACCACAAGACTTTCAAGGCAAAAGCAAGAGGATCTCCAGGAGATCAAGGCCAGGGAGGGCTACAAAGTGAGACCTGTGTCAGACAAACAAAT